>PVJH01005022.1:0-117509 GCA_004026705.1 Nesogale talazaci
ACAAATCCAGAAACATTCATATATGTATAAGAGAGAGCTCTATATCAAAGAGCAATTTTGTAATGTGAGAACAACTCAGTCCAGTGCAGATCAAGTCCAAACGTTTGATAATAGCCTGTGGTCCAATATTAGTCTATGAATTCCTCTTCAGACTCACCCATCACATGCAATGATGCCAAATGCAGGAAGATCACAGGCTGGTGCTTGGAAAGTCCTGTGGATCCAATGGCAGTGGCTGTATCTCGAGGGTTCTGGCTGCCATCAGAGTGGCTTCATATGACTTGTCAATAGGAAAATGAAACAGAGAGAGTGTGTCATCCTTCTCCCAGGAGAAAGAAAGTAAGTTTCCAAAAGCCTCAAGAAAAGGCCACACCCACAAATAGAGACAATCAGGCTGTGACCTGATTGATAGATTAGACTCCACCCCTTCATATTTAGGTCAAGTTGACATGAAATTATGTAACTACCACAAAGGGAAACAGGAAGCCTTGAAAAGAAGTGGGATAAGGAAGGTACACTAGGGGACTGAAATTGATGAGTTGAATTAGAATGTGTATAAACTGCTGAATATAAAACCCATGTTTTACTCTGTAAACTTTCACAAAAATCACGACCAAAAGTTTAAAATATTACTAAACCAGGTACATTGGAGAAATAAGTATAGAAAATCAAAGGGAGAAACCTAACTTGAACAGTTAAAACATTGTCAGTTGATCCCACTTCTGATGCATACTAAACCTGATCTGTATTTTTGTTTGTTTATATTCGGGTTTATCTCAAAGATTTCACATCATTGGGGTCACCCTCTTCAGTATATAAAACCCAGGATTTATGAACCTATAAGGACAACCAGTAGAATAAGAATTTTGGGGGTGGGGTGGCTACAGTGGTGGGGTTTGGGGTGTGGGCAACAGATTTCAAGCATCCACAAGAAAAGGAATGTTTTGATGTGATTGGACAGTAGAAAGATGTGACATATATTAACTCCCAATTCATGATAAATTAAAATAAATATTTCAAAAAATAAAAAATAAAAAAAAATAAATATTTCTATAAAAAATTTTAAAAATAAAATAAATATTTCTGAAAGTTTAAAATATGATACATATAATTAATTCTAATTTGGTTTGACTCTTCTTTCCCTTTTCTTGCAACAAATGTTTCCTTAATCATGTATCACTCACCCTAATTTTAGCCCATGTCTGAATTGTATGCGCAGATGCCAGCTGGACAGTAGGAGGAAGTAGCTAAGAAACCAGTCTGGCAAAGAATATTTGCTTGGGTCGATGGATCTGCAAAATATGGAGAGTAGCTAAGGTTTGCAGACCAGCTGCCTTCTGAAAGAAACCACATGAAAGTCAAGACCCATTACTCACACGCCCTGGAACTGGTATACCTTCTTGTTAACGCACAAAGGAGTTGATGGTTGGAAGCCATTAATGAACTAATTCGTTTTGACCATGTATACACCAAGCCTCTCATCTCAGAGATGACATCTGAGACAGAGAGTCAAGCTGAACTGGTAGTGAAAATTGAGGAAGCACCTCCCAGTCCCTCAGAGAACGATCACCCTGAACTCACCATTGCCGTGAAGGAAGAACTTGTAGAGAACTTGTAGATGACTTCATCCTAGAGCTGGGAATCTCAAACCTCCTCTCTTTCAGCCACTGCCTGAAGCCACCTTCCTGCCTGCTGGACACCTGCAGTGACTGTGCATATGAAGCCTCCCCTTCTCCTTTCAGCAGCATGTCCTCCCCACTTGGTGTTGACCATTCTTGGGAGGACCCTTTTGCCAATGAACTCTTGCCCCAGCTGAGTAGTGTCTAAGCAACAATGCAGTCCTGCCATGCTTACCCTTGTTTATTAACATCACTGCCTAGGGGATAGCAGGGAGGCTCATCTGCTCAAAAAAGCAAAGTAGTGGGGTGCTGTCCTAAAGAATTCCTTTAAGTATTTTGTCTGTTCTGATCTCATAGGTGACCCCAAGTATTGTCTTCTGATATCCAACAGCCCGAATACCCGGCTATCTAAGAGTAATTCAAAATCGACAGCTTTTAAGCTTGTGCCTATCTTAACGGCACGGCCCTAAAACAACTGTTATAAGGTGGACCATGCAGACAGTCAGGGTTCTTGGACAAACGCCTCCATGTAAACATACTCTGTCATTTCTCCTGTCCCTCTTCAGCATCCCAGAAATGCCTCCAATGTTGGTTCCTTTGGCTTGTTTCCAGAAGCAGAGGACATCTACCTAAGGGGGTGACTTTTCCTTCACATCCAGTCCCAAGACCAAGAGTTTTGGGTAAAATTCTAGAAAACTACTAAGTAACTGCTTGGTGAACTTTCCTGGCTGCTATAGCTACTGGAGGTGCTTTCTCCATTTATTTAAAATACCTGTGCAATTAAAAAAAAAAGAAGTACAGTCTGGGGAACTCACAGGGGCAGTTCTACCCTGGCCTATAAGGTGTTGTGAGTCACAATCTACTCAACAGCACTGAGCTTGAGTGTCTAGAATGTTCTATTTTGTGTCTATACCAAAATTTGCTCCTCCATTTTTCAATCGGTAAGTGTTTAGGTTGTTTTCCTTTTTTGCTCTCATCAATATTGCAATCGTGAACACCGGTGTACACATAGGTATCAGGTTGGATAGGATAAGAAGCCACATGAATCCAAGTTGAGGCTCCAAGCATGGGAGTGGGCTCAGTCAAGAGGAGAACCTCCCATCTGCAGTTCCCCTGCTCTCTGCTCTCAGAGATATGAGCTCAGACCTGCTCAGCGGCTCACACACACACACCCTTGAAGGAGATGCCGGTTGTTTTAAGTCTCTGAATTTCATGGTGGTTTCTTACACTGTATAACTGGCACATGACTTCTTTGCTGTCCCACCTCCTTCACTTTGCCCCACTTGCACTGTCTTGTCGCCTTCTCCCAAACCAAATGAAGGCACACCAACACAGGAGTCCACTCCAACTCCTGGCAAGCTCAGTCGCGTTGGTAGGTCTGTGTTTTCAATAGCTGCCTTTTTGGAACTCGATCTGCAGATCTTTATCCCAAGTCCCTCTAGGTATACTTGAATTGCCAGACTTTTGGTAGGCAGCCAATCACGTCAGCACTCTGCACCACTCAGAGCCTCCTGTCTTCTCACTACACTCCCCTAAGTTCCCTTTGAAAGTTTTTAGAAGTACCCACAATGCATCAGATCATTAATGCAATCAGACCATTAATGCACAGTTCCTGATTTCAAGGAATTGCCTATCAGGTGGGAAAGCAGATAGATTGGAGCACGTATGCACTTACCATCATGAATGCATAGGACAGGCGCTCACACTAGCATAACCTGCAGGATCATCAAAGTGTAGTGGTAATGATCTCTAGCCTGAATAAAAGGAGAAATAATAGTTTAACCATGTTCAATGATATTCAAGGCATTTCCAGGCCAAAAGACATAGGAGAAGGCAATGAAAACTCAACTCCTTCTTCTCTCCAACATCTGATCCCTTCTTTTCCTCACCATAGCACCATTCTCCTTTCTTGATTCCAATGACAAGATTCCATGGCAAGAATGCCTTGCTTTTTTTCTTCCAGGTCTGGCAAGTTTTCTGCTTATGCCAAGGTGCAGTCTTACTACTTACCTATTGTTTGTTTTAGTGGTAACACTTGGGTTTTCTTTTCTTTTTCTTTGACAGTTGCCTGACTTACACAGTTTTGAGATTTCACAGGTCTTAGTGTGTATACTGCACAGCTTCTTAAGCCTTGCCACTCATAGTGCGGTCTGCTAGCCCATCAGTTTGGCTCTTATTTGGAATGCAGACTGTTGAGTCCCCTGCCAGACTATTAAATCAGAATCTGCAATTTAACAAGACCCCAAGGTGGTTTATAAACATGTTATAGTTAAAGACGTGCTTCATTATAACACTGGTATAGGGGAAGGGTTAAGAGCAAGCATAATCATGTTATATGAGGCTTTTAATGGGAATTTTGCAACAAGTGAGATCACCACAGAAGGTCTACAAGGGGCTTCCAAAAGGTCATAACAAATGAACTTCAAAGGCAGTGTCTGGAGCCCGCTGCCCAAGTCGGTCTTTCTTCTCGCTTCCAGTCTGGAACTGAACTCTCTAACTGTAGCTCTAATTTTGGCTAGACAATAGACAGGTATATCTGGTGAACAATAATTAGAATAATCAACCACTTAAGATTTTTAAAAAGAGCACCATTTCCCTGAGGGCAAAGTTGAGAACAGTTAGGAAGGAGGGATAGAAACCAAAAACACAGGGAAGAGGTGGCATAAATGATGGTTCCTTGAGAGGGCTGCAATGAATGAAACAAGACAAAATGTATGTGAGTTGGTGGATATAAAATTAACCATATGCTCTGTGAGATACCACCCAATTCAATAGAAAGAGAAAATGGAAATTGCCAGAGACTTTTGGAAGCCCTCCATATGAAGGTACATTCAAAAGTATTGTTATGAAATCATAGAAAACTTTATTAAAAAAATATAAAAATGTGAAGCTACTGTTTCACTACAGTAAGTTTATACATTTTTACAGGCAGTGTTTCTGCCCCCAATCATTCTGTGTTCTTTGATTTGTCATACATCAAAATGACAGGACCCCAAAATCATGTCCTTTTAAATCAAGGAACATAAACAGGGTGGGACGGTGACTGGGGTGAGGTTTACTAGTAAAATTCTCATAGGACAGCCCCTGATACTCTCAAAGGATGAACAGGTGCAGGGACATGAAGGGGGGGAGTAGGGGAGTAGATCATTAGCACAATATTTCTGCCCTTTTTCTCATTACTTTTTACTTTTCTTAAAATTACTTCATAATAAACCCATCCCCATGATCATATGATCACCCCATGTCCTTTGAACAAATCCATCAAGATTACTCATTTGGAATTCTAAACAACAGCCAGTGTAACCTTGAGCTGACTTTTCTGCCTTGAATTTAATTGGCCAAGCAGATGACTTCAGAAGCCACTGTTCTGATTAGATTTTTTTTTTAAGGAACTCTAAAGAGACAAGTATATCACTAAGACAACTTGTGTATAAGCCATCCACTGGTCACAGAGGCATACTACTTTGGAATTAACTAGTACATGTGCAAACTAGAATTCTAGTGGCAATATTATTTTTTATTGCTCATACCAACAATACTAATTATACTTCTACTACTAATAATAATGCTAAGAATGGTTCTTTTCCTTGAAGGCATGTCTTATCTCCTTAATTAGATTGTCATCAAGGAGTATGTGTCCTTGATTCATTATTAGTCTTGTAAGACAAAGGGCAGAAAGGAGATGCTGAGAGAACAGAAGCAGAATCGTCCCTTTATGAGTCTGCCGTCTATGGTGAGATGGACTGACACAGTGGCTGCAGAAACAGACTCAGACAGAGCCAGGGCTGCGAGGGAGTAGGTTCAGAATGAACTACTGTTCACTGCTTCAAGCTTTGCTCTGGTCTTCCCAAGGACCAGGTCCAAATGTCTCGGGCACATTCTTGATGCCACTTTTCCTGTGTTTTACCTCTGAAATGAGGATGGCATGTAAGAATTAGAGATGATTACCAAAGCCATACTCAATAGGCCTTGAGGAAGATCCAACACTAGTGGTGAGGAACCCCACCCAGCTGTCTTGGGGTTAATGCTGACTCAAGGTACCTGCAGGAGTCTCAAAGTGTCCCGTGCTCCATTGTGTTTTCGTGGCGAAGTTCTCAGAAGGAGACCACCAGGTCTTTCTTCAACGTGCGTCTCTAAGTAGACTGGAACCTTTGGTTAACTGCTGAGTGTGCTAACTTTTGGGACCAGCCAGGGAAAAGCAGACTAATAGAGAGAGAGGTAAGTGATAGAAATTAAATACTGGTAAGTAAACACAGTCCCAGAGACGTGTTTGGGCAATAAATTTGTCCCCACCCCCACCCCCCGATTTGTGAATTTATAGGAGTAGTCTCTAAAGGCTAAAACAATTAGAACCCTTTAAAAATGTTCATATAATTTATTTACTTAACAAGTTGCTTGGACTCCAAAGATGAAAGTGACAGGAAATATGATTTCCCAGAAAATCTGGGACATATGGTGGCTTCATATTGTGGTTGTACATGCAGATTTAGCCATTGTATTAGCTGTCTGCTGCCCAGACAGAGCGGGGTGAACTCAGGACAGAGCCCTGCTTCAGCATGAATGCCTCAGCCTCCTCTGCTAGTACTCTCCCTTCACCACTTAAGAATGTGCAGAGCCTGTGCCAGGTCGGGGATGCCTGAGTATGACAGCACCATTTGCAAAGTAAAGAGTCTATTTGTGAAGATAATGGCCGTACCCGGGCCAAGCCCACCACGGGAGAACCTTGGCTCCTCATTAACAAGAGCCGTGCATTTTAATGAGGATGCCTCTGTAGGAGGCTGGCTCCTGTCTTGACTGCCAATGAATCTGGGGCAGAGGGGGTGTTGGCACAAAGAAGACAGAACAGGTGAGGAGAACAAAACGGAGGAATGTGTTTATCTCTTGGAAATTTCAAGCCCTAGAAGAATTTGATTTCCCAGTTATTCTGATGGTCATTCTATCAACTGCTTTCCTGAAAGAAAATGGCTCTTAGAAGAAGTCCTTGATTGGGGGTAAGCTGATGGAGGTTCAGCTTCAGTAACCCTAAAACTATTGCTGGGATAGGGAAACAGAGACTTTCAGGGAAATGGAGGACCAGAAACAGTGACCAATTCCTATTCCTTGGGAGACAATTCCTAGTTCCTACATAGTACAAAGTGTTAACTAATTTAGTTGCTAAGCTAAAGGTTGAATGTTCAAGTCTACCCAGAGGCACCTGGTAGGAAAGACCTGCTGATGGACCTACTTCTATATGCCAACCATTGAAAACCATATGAAAAATGACAAAAGGAGAAATTGGCATGCAGTCACTGTGGAAATCCATTAGGAACTTCTTCAAAAAATTAAACATAGACGTATCCTATGGCTGGGAGTGTCAATCCAATCCTTTGTATATACTCAAGGGCCTGAAAGTAGCCATGTGACTAGACATATGTACCTCAGTGTCCATTGTAGCTCTATACACAGAAGTCCAAAGGTGAAAACAAATTAAGTGTCCATCAATAGATGACAGGCTAAGCAAATGTGGTAAAAATCCTTCAGTGGGATACTATCTGCCCAGGAAGAAACAAGGTCCTCATTTATACTAAAACATGCATGAACATAAAAAATCTTATTCTCAATGAAGTAAATCAAACACAAAAAAGGCAAATATTGTATATTCTCCTATATAAAACTCAGTGGGTTTTGGAGTCATTTAAGATTATGCAGATGACGGTAGTTACTAGGTATGGCTGAACAACAGGAATCGATGATATTGATAATTTCTTGGAGCAGAGCTTTAGCATTCACATGATAGTAAAAATAAACTGTCTTGTTTAAGCTAGGCAGATAAAACTAGACCCTAATTAATATATTTTCCACATAGATAAAAAACTAAACACTCAAATTCATTGCCATCGAGTTAATGCAACCCACAGTGACCCCATAAAACAGGGTAGAAGTGCCCCCTTTGAGTTTCTAAGACTCTAACCATTTATGGGATTAGAAAGTCCCATCTCTCTCTCAAAGTGGTTTCAAACTGTTGACCTTGCAGGTCACAGCCCAATGAGTAAGCACTGTGCCACTGGTCCTCCTTTGAGTACATCAGGAACTTATAGTGGGCAATATGATTTAGGACTTCAATAGTATTGAACAGAGTTGCTGTGATAGTTTGCTTTATGTCAACTTGGGCCAGGAATCTCCTCTCATATGATCTAAGAGTGTGGTCAAAACTATAATGGGATTTTTGGAAAGGCAGCATTAATCTGGACACCATTAAGGCACACTTTATATGGGGTGTGGCCTGCTATCAGTAAATGAGGGGGTACCCCCCAAACAGAAGAAAGCTCCACTGAGCAGAGCTTTAATATTATGCATTTTCTGCAATAGTGAGCATCAAGAAATATGCTCTTAGTGTGCCAAGTGGCATCGCCAGGTTCTTCCTGGTCACAGTGAATTTTTTCATAAAAGCAGTTTCTTTTTTTTAATAAATCATTTTAGTAGGGACTCATACAACTCCTATCATGATCAATACATTCATCAATTGTCTACAGACCACATTTTCATATTTGTTGTCATCATCATTCTTGAAATATCCTCCTTCTCCTTAGGGCCCTAGTATCAGCCCCCCATATTTCTCCTACCTCTCCACTTACCCTCTCCCACGAACCCTTAATAATTTACAAATTGTCATTATTTTCTCATATCGTACACTCTCTGAATGTGCCCCTTCACCCACTTCCCTGTTGTCTGTACCCCAGAGAGATTATGTATGGATACCTGCAACTGGTTCCCCCTTTCTAGTCTACCTTCCCTCCACCCTCCCGGTATCACCACTCTCATCACTGGTCCTGAAGGGATCATCTGTCCTGAATTCCCCATGTTTCTAGCTCTAGTGTACATGTCCTGGTCTAGTTGGATTTGTAGGGTAGAATTGGAATCATAATAGTGGGTGGGAGGAAGAATTTAAGAACTAGAGGAAAGTTGCATATTTCATTGTTGCTATACTGTACCTTGACTGGCTCATCTCCTCCCTGCAACTCCTCTGTAAGCGATATTACTTTTCCTATTGATGGGCTTTGGGCCCCCAGTCTGTGCTCTCCCTAATTTATAATGATATAACTTTTAGGTTTTTGATGCCTGATACCCGATCCCTTCAACATCTCATGGTCACACAGGCTGGTGTGCCTCTTCCATGTGAGCTTTGTTGCTTCTGAGCTAGATGGCCGTTTGTTTATTTTCAAGCCTTTAAGACTCCAGACACTGTATCTTGGGAGAGCCAGACACCATCAGCTTTCTTCACCACATTTGCTTATGTACACATTTGTTGTCAGCGATCATATCAGGAAGGTGGACACACAACTTTATGATTTTTTAATTCTTTGAAGCCTGATAACCGATCCCTTTGGCACCTCGTGGTCAAAAAGGCTGGTGTACTTCTTCCATGTGGACTTTGTTGCTTCTGAGCTAGATGACTGCTTGTTTACTTTTAAGCCTTTAAGACCCCAAATGCTACATCTTTTGAAAGCTGGCCACCATCAATTTTCTTCACCACTGTTGCTTATGTATACATTTGTCTTCAGTGATCATGTTGGGAAAGTGAGCATTGAGGAAGTTCTTAAGGGGAGGCTCAATGTCCATCTGCTGCCTTAATACTAACCTTCTAAGTATATGCACATAGATCTATATCCCCATTATCATCTATAAATATATTCATCTATGTGCATGCCTATATTTAGACATCTATAAAGGCCCTTTACCCCAAGTTCTTTCCTCTATTTCCTTTTAATTTCCTCCTGTCCCACTATTATGCTCAGCCTCCATTGGGGTGTCAGTATTTTCTCTCTGTTACATTACTCTTGATTAATCCCTCTCAGGCCTCTCACACCTACCTTGTCACTGATTTTGAATCACTTGTTGTTCCCTTATCCCTGGGTTGGTCAACACCACCATCTCCCATGTCCTCCCCAGAAACATCAGTCCCATTGTTCACTCCTCCAGACTGTTCATCCAGCTTCTTTTATCTAGATAGACCTGCACAGATAAAAATATGTACAAAAAAAACCCAGGCATCCTAAGATGAAGCAACCAAAGAAAATAAAACAGTAACAACAACAAAAAAACAATATCCATATATATATATATATATATATATATATATATATATAGTTCTTAAAATGAAAAAATAACAAAATAAAGACCTGTAAATAGTTCAAGGTCTGTTTGTTGACCTCCAGGATGTCACCTAGTTGAGTCCGGTGGGGTGCCACACCCTGGTCCCAAAGTATATCCTTGACACTCCCTCAGGAACTCCATGTCCTGTCAGCGAGAGACACCGTGTTTCATATTGGGGTTGGCCATATGGTCCTCTCTGTGCATTGGCTGTTGTGATTAGGAATATCGTCCTCAAGGTTCAGTGGGCCAGGATGCACTGTATTCTCTTCCTCCCCCTTCATTTGTTCTTGTGTGCTCTAGTCAGGCATGTCTCACTCCCCAAGCTGCAGCTTCCGTGCTGTCATCCAAGGCAAATTCCCTTGGGGGAGAAGTGGCTGCCCTTGTAGTTTAGATTGAGATTGGGTTCTCAGACTCCTCCACTGACCCCCTGCTCCATGCCGTAACACTGCATTCACATCCTGGAACACTGAGTTTAAGTTTGATCCCTTTTTTCCTATGGAGATATAAAGAATATGCTCCCCTTGGGTGGGTTAGTACCCCATTCTCTCTCTACACATCACCATCCCTATCCCACCCCACCTCACCTCAGTTGGCTACCATATGTAGCCCTGAATTTGGTCTGACCCCTCCATTCTACCTGAACCCCATCCCAGGAATTTCTGTATACAGTAGCCTTTTCTTTCTGCCCCTTTTGCATTTTTTTAACCTTACCTCAGTGGACTCTTGTACTTGTCTTTTTTATTGCTTGACTTATTTCACTTAGCATAATTTCATCCAGTTCTTCCCATGCAGTGGTGTGCTTTATGTGTCCATCACTGCTTTTCAGTGATGCATAATACTCTATTGTATGTATGTACCACAGCTTTTTAATCCATTCGTCAGTTGATGGAAATTTGGGTTGTTTCCAACTCTTTGCAATTGTGAACTGTGCTGAGATGATCATTGGAGCACAGGTGTCTGGTCATGGATTGTTGCTTGCCTCTTCTGGGTATATGCCCACTAGGGGAATTGCTGGGTCATATGGTAGCTCAATTTTCATCTGTTTTAGATATCGCTAAATCAATTTCCATAGTGGCTATACATACCTATAGGTCCACTAGCAGCGGATAAGGGTTCTTCTCTCCCTACAAACCCTACAACACTTGTTGCTTTCTGAATTTTTGAATTGGGCTATGTTTGAGGATGTTAGATGGTATCTCATTGTTGTTTTAATTTGCATTTCTTTTATGGCTATTTATCAGGAACATTATCTCATATGTTTATTGGCCATTAGGATTTCTATCTCTTAGAAACTTCTGTTCATGTCCTTTGCCCACCTCCTCAGGGGGCAGTTAGTTTTGTTTTTGGAAGCTATGGGGGTATTGTAGATATGTCATTGCTAAAGATGTTTACTCAGTCCTTGGGCTCTCTTATTACTCTCTTGATGAATTCTTTCAATGAACTCGGTGTTTTATCTTCAGTGTATCTCACTTGTCAGTTTGTGTCTCCTCTGTTTGTGTCCTTCCCTATTTCCAATAACCTATGTATTCCCAGTGCTAAAGTTCTCAAGCTGGTCCCAGTTCCCTCATTGATGACCCTAATAGTTTGAGGTTTTACTCTGAGGTCTGTGATCCACCTTGCATTTATTTTAGTGCATGGAGTGAGATAGGAGTCTTGCTTTATTTTCCTATAGGTAGATATCCATCTTTTTCCAGTACCACTTGTTGAAAAGGAAAAGCAGTTTCAGTTTAACCTCGTTTATTGTGATTGCCAATTTAAGAGAACAACATGTGGCTGTGATAGTTTGTTTCCTACATGAAAAAAAATGCTGCAGAAAATAAGGATAGCATGATGTGAAAAACATTTATGAGTAGTTCTCTTGTTTCTAAAAAGATGAACTGTCTATTGAGGACAAACCTCCTTCTGGATGTTCAGCAACTTCCCAAATTGACAAAAATGTTGACAAAATTCATTCACTTGTGCTAGAAGACCAATCATTGAAGAGATGGAGAAGTTATCTTAGAGTAGAGCAAATTTTAAGATTTGAGAATTAGAAGGGTCACTGTGAAATTTGTGCTTTGGTTTCTGACTGACCAAGAAAAAGAGCTTCAAGTGTAAATAAGCTGTGCTTTGAAAGAATAGCTCTGAAGTGACCCAGATATTTTTTTTACAAGCTCATTACTGGTGACAAGACATGATGCTATTCATACAACCCCAAAAGGAAACATCAGTCAAGTCAATGGAAGATGCCATTGTCACTCAACATGCCCCCCCCCCAAAAAAAGCTCAAGTGAAATCAAAGATCAAGATGATGCTCTTTTTTTATATATGCGGGAGATAATGCATTTAGAGCTTGTTCCACTAGGTCAGACAGTTAATCAAGCTTTTTATTTATAGGTTCTAAGAAGAAAAGATTGTGTAACTGTGTCCAACAAAAAGACCTGATTTGTAGCAGATTGGGGACTGGTTTTGCCCCCCACAAAAATGCCCCCCCCATGCTCATGAAGCCATGTCAATGTGCCAGTTTGGGGCAAAACACTGCATACCTCTCTTGGCCCACACACCTTACTCACTTGACCTTGCTCCATGAGACTTCTTTTTGCTCCCGTGAATGAAGATGGACATGAAAGAGCAGCAATTTGACAAGGAAGAAGAGGTGAAGAAAAAATGAGGGAGGTGCTACCAGCCATCCAACTAGATGAGCTTGAAAACTGTTTCTTTCCAAGAATAGAATCACAGATTTGACAATGTATTAAGGGTAATGGAGAGTACTTTGAGGATTATAAGATCGTTTTCTTTAAAAGTTTAAATTTGTAGCTTTGAAAAACAAACTCCACTTTTTTTTAGGGGGCTTATCCCTCCTAGACCAGGCAGGAGTCAGCAAAATGTGGTTCTCCAGCCATATGTGCCTTTCAGTGAAGTAATATTGAAAAACACTGAAAGAATATTATTCATTGAAAATGATGATGGCAGCATATGCACAAATGTGCTTGACACAATGGATGAATGTATGGACTATGATAAGACATGGAAGAGCCCGCAATAAAAGGACTTAATAAAATTTTAAAAATAAAAGTATTAAAACCATATCATAGAGCTGAGCCCCGGTGGCGTCAGTGGTGGAGTGTGGGACTGCGGTCCGCGGGCATGGCGGTTCAAATCCAGCGGTGGCTCTCAGAAGCGGCACTGAGTAGCGCCCACAACCACCAGAGGCAGTGATGCCCCCCCCCAGAAAAAACCCATATCATAAATATTATTCAGATAACGGTGATTTTTTATGTCTCTCAAACTTAACTTCTTTTGAGGTACAGGATTGCCTCTTGCATCTCAAAAGTCTGTTCCCCCTTATTATAGGTCAGCAGTATATGGAAGCTCTCTAGCTTCTAGTGCTGGATTCGGATCCAGCATCTGCTTCATCAACTGCCTGCTATCGTGCCTGCAGATCCATCAAGGGACTGAAGACTTTGGACTCATCTGGCTGATATATTTGCATGACTACCAGCCTGTGGTCACGCACAGCACGATGAGCCATATGACTTTCTGATTCGAAAGGGCCAATATCATTTCAGCTTACTAATGCCTAAGATATCATTCTTTATACAGCCCATCTCTTTTTTGTTTTTGTTTGTTTGTTTGTTTGTTTTTGGGCATCACTGCTCTCCGGTGGTGGGAGTAGGAGGCCCAGCCCCACTGCTGGAATTGAACCTCCGTCCCAGTGGGCCGCAGTCCCGCGCACAACCACTGCGCCACCGGGGCTCAGCCCCGCCCATCTCTTTTTTGATGACTTCAAATTTTCCTAGATTCGTAATTTGTACATCCCAAGTCCTGATTCTTAGTAGATTTCTGCAGCTGTTTCTTCTCCTGTTGAATTATGCCCCATCAGCAAATGAAGGCCCCGGAGGTGTGAGTCACCCACAGACTCCTCCATTCACATCATGAGAGTGGCCTCTGCTTTGAGAAGACTGCTCTTTCTCTGTCTTGTATTAAGTGTCTTGTGACCTGATGCGCTCATTATCCAGCATCATCTCTTGCCCATGCTGTTTCATACCAAAAACCCCACGAAAAACAACTGGAGAACCAGTGCCACCAAGGCAGGGCTGACTCGTTGCGACCCCTTGTGGTTTTCCAAGACTGTAAGTATTTATGGCAGCAGACAGCCCAGGCTCTCTCCCTCAGAGCTGCTGGCGGCTTCAAACTGCCGATCATGTGGATTGCAACCCAACACCGTACCACTGCACTCCCAGGCTCCTGTTTCTATACACAGACCTTCAGTGCCTGACAACGGTTCAACGTCGTTCTTACGGTTTTCAGTGGACAATTCCTCAGAAGTGACAACCTGTTCTTCGCTATCTGTTCTTAGTCTGGATGGTCTGCTGAAACCTGTTCACTTTGGGTCTGCCGGATAGAGTTTGAAATATCACTGACACAGCTTCTTCACCACAGCAACACACAAGCCACCACAGTACAACAATCGGACAGGCCTCTCCTGCATGGAAGGTGAGCATTCTGCCACTGGCTACCCTTGCCCTCACCGCAAAACCTCCTGGCCACAAGGCTACAAGGACTGTCATAAGCATGTGAGGGCCACCCCCACCTTCTGGACTGCCAACCTACGGCACATTGATCCATCTCAGTATCCCTGCTAGACTTGTGTTTCTATTTCAAGAAGAAGGGAGACTTCCCAGAAGCCTTGGCAGTCCAGTGGTTAAGTGTTGGGCTACTATCCAAAGGCTAGCACTTTGAACCCACCAGCTGCTCCCCAAGAGAAAGATGGAGTCTTCTTTCCCTGGAAATAGTTTTGGTCCCCAAAGCCCGCAAGCCCCCAAGCCCCTATAAGTTAGCCTTGTCTTGATGGCAGTGAGTTTGGTGTTCTACCTTTCCCAGCAGCAAGGTCATTTACACTGGTCTTGCATGACAAGAACCACTAGCTAAGCTAAAATGTCGCTCAAGCATCACTTTATGCAAGGTTCTGGAGAAGTGTCCAGTTTATTTCTCTGCCCATCACTGATGATTAGGAAAGTTGAGGATGGCTTCAACTCGACAGAATGGAACAAATAAAATTGTATAAACCCTTTGTGTAACATTTTCTACCCCCAAAACCAGTCTGCTTTCCTCTCTCTGCCTCAGAATGCCTGGGTCTCCTCTCTGCCTCCTGAGTACTGCTTAGCCCTCCGCTGATGTGCGTGGGCTGCAGCCATAGGAAAGGCAGGCACTAAACAATGCTATAAACCAATTTAGTTTAGGATCAATGTCATTAGAAACCATCAAAATGTACTTTGTACACAGAGAGAGTATTGACTCCCTCTTGATTCTTGGCCCATGGGGGAGTTTATTTGTTTATTTGATAGCACTCTGGGGGCCAATGATGAAATGGGACATCATTTCTTACTGGCAATGCTGAGGCAAAGAGCCCTGCTAGTCATCTGCAAGTTTCTTAGGAGCAGGAGCTCCTCAACAGACATAAGACAGTGATCATTTCTTAAAGGGGGAGGGGCCAGTAATCTTGATGACATCCACCCCCACCACCCCCACTCCCAATAGTTCTATATCGAAGTCTCTTGGTGTGTCACGCATGTCAACCTAATAGCATCCATTAGCTGAAAGCTTGCCCTGGTTCAGGAGCCTTACATTCAATCCATGTCAGATGGTCAGTCTGTTTCAGAGAAGGGAATCTGCTCTGCTCACCCTTCAGTGATTTGTGCAGTGTCACAGCGGGTAGGTGGGATGCTTGGGTTGAGTCTGCTTCCAACACATGTGTTCATTCTGTGACAATTCCCTACAAACAGGATCAGACAGTCAAGAGGATGAGTCCTCCTGGGGAAGAGTTAGGTTAAGCTTTCTGTTCTGCCCAATGCTTTCTTGTCCACACCTACTCTTTTTCCTCTTTCCCACCACTCTTACCTGTCATAGCTTGGAGAGGTGTTGTCTATCTAGGAAGAGAGTTCAATCAATAGTTGCTGTCAGGGAGACTCCAAATCATGGTGACGTATATATTAGAACAGAACAAGGTGTTACCTGGCCCTGCATCATCTTGGTGATCACTAACCTCATCAAGTCCTCTGTGGTGGCTATTGTCACCACCTACTCATCAAGGGTCTCCCTTGCTCCTCATGGCCCCCCACCTGCTATCCTCCTCCAGCAACTGGTCCCAAAGAAAGTGAGAGAAACAGATGATAGCATGTAGTCATACATAAAGCTCTCATCAGCTAATTTTCAAAATGAGATCAACAGGCCTTTTCTTCCTCATCTCTTTTAGTCTAAACACCCCACTGAAAGCCGTCTACTGTGGGTGACACTGCTAGTATCTGAAATAAAACTTTCAGCATTATGAAACTCACTACCATATGACAAGTTGACAGACAGGTGGCGGGCATGTCTCTAGGGCTATGCAGATCTGAAAGGCACACATTTACATTATACATTTGTTACTTTGCGCAAGACTGTCCACTAACCCAGCCCTCCTACCCTCCACTCCCATATTCCAGCCACTGTGCTTTGCATGAAGGAGTGGTCATCTGGGAGCGACAGCCCATTCTTCCTCAACAGGACTGCTAGAGGGCTGCTATAGACTGTGGGGAGTGCCACGCCATGCCACACCACGCCACAGTCTTTTTCTGGGCACTTGGAAATCTACAGACCCTGCAAGTGTTGAGTCCTAGTGAACCTCTGTGATTTCTCCCTCAGAGTGAGGATTAAGCTAGTGCCTTGCACACACTAAAGAAGCCAAGTAAATGTTTGGTGAACTAAAACTATGAATTAGGCACCTATCAAATGAGCAGCAATCCAAAAGGCAGAATTCAGGCCCTCTTACAACAGGAGTTAAGATCCGGAGTATTTAGGTCAGGTTAAGGAGTTAAGAAATTGGGTCATCAGTCTCTCGCCATCCAGGGCAAAGAAGAGTGAAGAAAATAGAAGACTCCAGGGAAAAATGGGTCGCAGGAACAGATGGGACCACAAGCCCACACAACCTGAGACCAGGAGGACCAACTGGTGTCAGATCATCACTGCTGACTGCTCTGACTAAAATCTCAAGAGAGGGTTTTGGACATAACAGGAGGAAAATATAGAACAAAAATACCGAATTTATGAAGAAGACCAAGCTTACTGACTGGAGCAACCCTGAAATGGTGGCCCTAAGTTATCCAGTTGACCCTGGAACTGAGGCCATTTCTGGAGACCTCCTTTCACCCAAACAATAGACCAGCCCATGACATGAATATTCAAGAGGGGTGTGTCCTTAGACCAGAGGTCAGTAAACTTTTAAGATGGAAGAGTCAATCCTGTTCCTCACAACAATTTAAAAATCATTCAAGAGCCATAAATATATATTTTTTTACAAATAAATGAAACACCACGATCTGAATACTCTTCTTTAAGACGTTTCTGGTTTACTTCGGGACCACGTGTTCATACTGAAAGAGCTGCCTGTGATTCGTGAGCCAGTTGGCCCAGCCCCTGAGAATAATGAATTATCCCAGATCCGACAGCGGACAGTGTTCGGACAGGACAGCAAGGACAGGAAGGCACAGAAGCAGGAAACCTGGGGAGCGGAGGGGAGATTTCTCACTCATTGTGGGGAACGCAGCCAGATCCAAGTTGAGATCCTCCAACTATTTCTTTGGCAGCTGATGTTCTCTGTAGGCTTTCATCTCAAGCACAATGCACTTAAAAAAAAAAACAAAGAAAATGAAAGGAACTAATTATTTTGATGAGAACATCATTATGATACCGATAAAATTCTGGACATTATTGCTGTGAAACCTCAGGCGAGTCTTTAACATGTCTCTGATGCAGTTTGCTTGAGTATGAAGATTCCTATACCTGAATTTTATAGTTTAATATATCTTTTACTTTTCAGAGAAAAAAGTGACAAAAAACAATCTCGCTCAGAAAAACCATCTCTCTGCTGTCCCCAGGCTAAAACAATTTAGAGAATTGAACTTGAACTTCTCATTCAAATTCCTGATCTTTTAAAGCAGCCTGGCAGAAATGGTGGTTTTAAAACCAAGAACAAAAATTAAGTTATCTCACAAAATTAGAGGCTTATTCTGAGTGACATGCTAATAATGGATCCTGAGGACTGAATACATTGCATTAACTTTGTCACTTTATAACAATGGGTGATTAAATTTATCTCCTGACACTAGTGATAATTCCAAATCAAAGGCCATGTGACAGTGTGCAGAAAATGGCATCTTTTCCCTTCCTGTTTTAAAATGTGGGGTAACAACACATGAGAAGTAATTAATAGATTCTGAACTGGGGCTTAATGAGCTGCTCAAATTAGACTCGGTTTCTTTTTTTAATTAATGTTTCCTTTTAACACAGGGATAAATGAAGATAACAAAGAGGGGAGAAATCAGATGACCCTGAATGGACAGACCGGGACCACTCCCTTGTCTGCACAGAAAGACCATGAGAACAATCCAGCTCTACAACTGGAAGAATATCATCAAAGTCACCGAATGATACAGAAAGACGCACATGTAAGCACACACAGACATTAGAAAGACATACAGATACATTAGAAAGGGACATGAAAAGTATTTTATTCCTGGACAACATAATAGCGTGTACAAAATGATTGTTTTTAAGCCTACTCCTCCCAAGCCCAAAGGCACAGGGAAAAGATGAATTTAGCCAAGTCACAGAAGGTAATTCCAATATTTTTTTTATAAATCAATTGTATTTATGAATCATAACCCAAAGTCTCTGGGTGTCAGCTGAAAGGCTAGCAGTTTGAACCTGCCCATGGCCTTCGTGGAAGAAAGGCTTCTCCTTGGAATTGGATGCACCGTGGACACTGGCAGCCTGCACCGTGCAGCTGCCATTCTTTGGATTGGCATAACAATAACTTGCAGCAGTGCTCCCTTATTTGTGGCAGGCGTGACTGACAAATTGAATTGATAAAAGGCAGCGATGATTGTGGCTCGCCTCTGCGCCAAAGTGTCTAGCTTGTCAGATCAGTGACGAACTTCCCTGGCATTCAGTTTCCCCCACGATGGGCTCCAAGCACCCTTCCTTTCTTCACCTCCCCTATCTCCACCCACGTATACCTTACATCCACCCCAGCCATCCTGCATTCAATGCCATCTCCCAGCAAGGATAAAGATGAAAGCCTCTGCTCATGACCCGGCTATCCTTCAGACCTCTTTGCTCCAGGTCCTGCCTGCCCTTCTATAGAATGCCTCCCAACCCCTTCCATTGCTTAGAGCAAAGTACTTAAAAGGTACTTAAAGCATGGTCAAGAGTTGCTGAATGAAGAAGAGAGGAAAGTGTCATTGCTATCATTCCCAGAGAAGATGGTAAATAGATGCATGGGATTCTGAATCTGGACAAATGGGGGATACAATGTGTGTTTAAACAATGCAGGCAAGTCCCCTAAATTGGCAGCCCTTTTTGGCAGCAAAGTCATAAGGAGTCAAATGATTCTAATTGTGGAGAATTCCAAGACATTTAGTAATTGGTAAGCATCCATTTATTTTCTTATTACCTACAGAAGTAAATACACACATATGTACGTATATATATACTCTATAAATATATACTAAGATGGGTGGTGAGTGGAGAATTGAATTGATTTCTTGATGGGGGTAGCTCCTTTCTAGCCACAGAGCACTTTGAACTCCTCTAGGTCAGGCACCTCAAACCCATTCTTTTAATTGGCCTTAATTGATGCAGTGGACTGCCATAAATCGAAGGACAGTGTCATGGGCACACAGCATGGGTGTTACACAGGCCTCCACATTGAGAAGGACTTTGTGCTGGGTTAATGTTCTGTTGACACCATCTTGGAATTCTCATTGATTTTTGCACAAAAGACCCTACAATTTCATTTTTCCTTTTAGGCAAATTAGGTAGTTGGTGCTCAAGTATCATACCTCACACTCCATCGTGTCCTCCCTCCTTGCACACTGCAGCCAAAAGACAATTTCAGTCGCTAGAAAGAGCTAGAAATTGTCATCTTTGGAATAACAAAGACTGTGTCTCCTCCCCCCTCATATTTAAAGATCCCTTCTCAGCGTTCCTACTGTGATCTTTGCTAGGAAAGTCTGGAGATTTCTAAGGCAGCAAAAATTCCTCATTACACATGAGCAAGACAAACAGCAGAGAGGCCCATGGCTAGTCCTCAACCAGCAGTTCCCTGTCACTTTCCAGGTTTCTTTGTGGGTGGGTTGGGGCTCCACTCACGCATCCCCATGCACATGGAATGGGATGCCACCTCGTCCTGAGCCTGATCTCTTGCTCCATTGTGGTTCTGGGAGTTGTGATTTATTAGATTACAAGAAAAGAATAGGGACACACGTATAAGTCAAGTCTCTGGGTTGCAATGAATAAGACTCATCTGGCACTTGTTTAGACACAGAAGATCTAGATCAAAGAGCAGGGTCCTCTTTTCCTTCCGATCTCATTGGGAAATTTTCAGGAGAGACTCTCATAGGCGAAATTAGGTCACTCCTTGCTCTGTGTTGGACCCAAGAGTCAGGGTTGGGTTGTCATCATTCAGTTCCATGCAGCTGGTCCCCAGAGCTGGATAGGGAGAAGAAAACACCTTGTGGAGGAAAACATGGCTGGGCCCAAGGGAGGGGAAGGGAGAGGGACCATTACGAGGAGGGAGGTGAGCATTTCTCCCAGAAGGGCGAGAGCAGGTGCAGCAAAAAAGAAATGTGCCACAAGTGAAAAAGCAATGAGATATCACTACACTATTAAAATGGCTAAAATCCAAAATACTGACAGCACCAAAGGCTGGTCAGGATGTGGAGCAACAGGAACTCTCATTCATCATTATCAGGCACAATCTGGCAGTTTCTTACAAAGCTAAGCAGAAGCCTACCATATGAGGAGGCTTCAAATATGTTGTGGAAAAAGTTCATTATCTATTTTAAAAAACCTTTTTATTGGGAATTGTATAAAGGTTTACAAAGCACATCATCAGTTTCACACTCAACAATTCATATACATTTGTTTCAAGTAATCCATTGCAGTCCCCTCGATATATGGTCAACTTTTTTAGGGGCGATAAATGAGTAATGTGGAAACAAAAATATTGGTTATGTTGGATTTTTAATTGCTAGGCACCAAAATGTTTTATTTTGTGACAGAAAGTGATAACCATTTAAATATATTGTATAGTACATTTATAAAACCTGTGCTAATAGCTTTGGTTAGTAGAGGAATGAAAATGCCTTAAAAATGAGAAATGTGGGGCTGAGCCCCGGTGGTGTAGTGGTTGTGTGCAGGACTGCGGCCCACTGGGATGGAGGTTCAATTTCAGCAGTGGCTCCACAGGAGCAAAGGCTGGGCCTCCTACTCCCACCACCAGAGGGCAGTGATGTCAAAAAGACAAAACAAAAAACAGAACAAAAAAATGAAAAATGAAGTGGAAAAAACTACAACATATATGAAAGGGGAAGTTGCTGAATGTTCAGTGGACGGGAGACCCTGTCACACCTCTGACTTTGGCTGTAGTCCTTAGGTCAGGAACCAAAAGCTCCCGCTATGAGCAGACAGTGACAGTCAGACTGTGTCTCTAATGCTGCTTTTTTATGGAGGGCTGGGAACACTGAGTTGGGGACACTTTGTCCACATTAAAAACAGGCACACACACACACACCAAGGGTTGGGATCCACAGGTGCATTAGAGGCCGCCATGAACCAATAAAATCTAAACCAAACCCATGGCCATCAAGTTGATTCTGACTCAGAGCTGACTCTACAGTAAAAGGTCGAACTGGCCCCCTAAATTTCCAAGGCTGTAAACTTTGCGAAACCAGACTGCTGCTCTATCTCCCATGGAGCAGCTGGTGGGTTCAAATCACCGATCTCTGGCTAGCAACCAAGTGCTTAACCACCGTGCCACCAGCTCGCTTTCTCGTGAGCCAATAAATCAGCTCAAATGTCAGGAAGCAGAGCCACAGAGAGGCTCTGGGTTTCCGGCGGGTTGAATCCCTTCACAGCCTGAACCCAACCACACGGGCCTGGACCTGTGTGCAAAGAAAGGAGGGAGAAAAAGTTAGCCAAGGCTGGACCCAGGCCAGTTAACTAGCTTAGAAAATGTGCCAGAAAGGGGTGGGACAGACCTTTGCCAAGAGAAAGCTGGCCTCCCGGGGCTGTTTCTCCTGGAGACAGAATGCAGGCGTGGACAAAATGCTCCCCCTGGCTGGACACAAATACTTCCTGTCTCCACCAAGCCTCCAAAGCCATTGCTTCGCCTGGCCTTCTGTAGCTGGGTATGATGGCAAGGCTGCCTGGGAGATAATTGCAACTTGGGGCTCAGGGGCTAGCTTGTTATGCTTATACAAGATGAGGAAACCACCATTAAACATGGAGCCTTTATTTTTAGTTTCCAAATAGAGTCAGCGTAGGCATTTAAAAATCACTCAGCAAATATTTATGGAGCAACTGCCATCTACAAGGTAGTACGCTAAGCTGCTATGGATTCGTGGGGAAGCAATTACACTAGTAGCATGAGATGAACTATGTTACAACTAATATGTCAAACATACATTGTCTTCTTCAGAACAATTGCTTTTGGAGGAGACAGTGTCCAAATCCAGTATAGTTATCTGTTCCGAAAACATTTTTTAAAAGTTTTGGGAGAGGTTTTTTTTTTTAAAGGTATCACCTACAAAGTTTAAGTTTCAGTCTTTTAAGTCTTCTCAATATTGGCAAAGCTACTAACAGATAAGACTGGGAAAATATATTGTCTGATAAATAAAGAAGCGAGGTTCACACAAAGACTAAAGTGTGGATATTCAGAACATTTTTGTTCATGATAGTCCAGACTGGAATGTTCTTCTCCCATAAAGAGAAACTAGATCTGAATACATGTTGCAACATGAATGAAGCAAGGTCATTGTGTGCACACGTCCATTGATATGAAGTGGCCAGGAAAAATAAGGAGACAAAGTGGGTCAGTGGTTGCCTGAGGCTAGGGTGGAAATGGGTGAGGATTAAAATGGGTGAGGATTTAAAACTGGATTGTGGTGAACAGGGGGGTTGTCTCTCCCATACCTGCAAGGGCCCCCATAGAGGAGGTTGGAAGAAATCAGGCAACCACCTTTGGGAAGACCCCAAATTGAGCATTCACAGGCACAAGCCCCTAGCCCAGGTACAACCAATATTTTGGACACACCCACCTTAGGTATGTCACACAGCTGGGCCTAACTCAGCCAATGGAGTCAACCAATACCATCAATTATGCCTCTCCAGCCAGATATTCAAAATATCCTGGCTGTGGGAAGGCCTCCTTCTCTTGCCCTGCTCCAGGTCAGAGGCAGGTGGAGGGTGAGAATCTCCCCACTCCCTACCCCACAAGAGGACCCACATAAGCCTGCTCCAGGCCTCTGGGCCCATATGTTCTCAGCTTCTAGGGTTCTTGGGTTTTTGGCCTCCTGGCATAACCCCACCCCTCCCCTGACCAAGTTCCACACGTGTTGGTATTCTTTCCCACATGGTTGTTCATGCCCAGTTGTTAACCCAATGCAGCTTCCACAGCTTGGCATGCTTTCCCAAAACAGAGTGTACCCTTGTGAGACTGTAAAACCTGAAACTTGTCCTGTCCGTCATAAAAACTCACTTAGATTATATATTTTTAAAAGTTGATTGTGGTGATGGTTGCACAATTTAGCAAATTCAATATAAAAATCATTGAATTGAGTAAAAATAACTAATAGGGAGACAAGACAAACACAAAGCTTCTGACACTTCTCCACAGATAAAGGTTTTAAAAAAAGTGAATGTCAAGCAGGTTAAAGCAGCTTTTTTTTTTAACATGTGGGTTGAAGAGAGAAGAATAAGAAATAGGGAGACTTTTCTTTTCACAGCCAATTGCAAAATCCTTATATACAGGAATACCAAATTCAGTTATGAAGATGGAAAAATAGTCACCAAGTGAGGACATACAGTTTGCCCCGTCTCCCCCCTCACTCCCTCCCCCAGCCTCGCTGTGGTAGCAGGCACTCTTCCACTCTCCCCCATTTGCTGTGAGTCCAGGGCATTTTCATAGTCTGAGAAAAGTAGAAATAACGTCTAACTTGTAGTCCATCCACACAAGAGGCTGTGTCTGATCTTTCAGGTGACATAGAAGATAAAGCAGGGGAGCAGCACAAAAAGAGGAATCCCTTGATGAGATGTACTGGTACAGTGGCTGCAGTAATGGGCCACAAACATAGGAACCATTAGGAAGATGGTGTAGGGTAGAGTTTTGTTTTGTCAGACATAGGGTCGCTATGGGTCAGCACTGACTGGACAGCACCCATGATCACAGCAGACATGGAAAATCTCTCTCTTTGATGTCAGTCTCTTTTGTTGGCAGCTGGCATTGACAGTCTGAGGCTTTTCTTTAATGCATGCACCAGTGACCTCTCTGCCCTCGGCCTCTGTTTCCTGTCTGTATCCCTACAATGGTTTCCTATTGCCATATGAAAGACGTGCTCATAACCTATGAGAAGTAACTACTAACTTGAGGCCGGGGAACTGCAGAAACCCAGTTTTTGAGGGCCCTGGGAACAGGGATGGTTAATGATTCAGACAAATGCCAGTTGACTAATAAAATGAGGAATTGAGTGGTTAAGATCTCCTCCCGCTGGCATGATGGAAAAATCAAGGGCTCTGGAGTGGGTAGAGTCCTCCCGACCCATTTGCAGCTCTGCTCCACAATCCGGGTCATCTTCCCACCTGATTGAGGGAACTCGTCGGGAGGCGTGAGGCCTGAGGAGAGGGGCTCAATGAACACCCCTTCTGGAGAGGGCAGATTGACTGTGAACACATTGCAGTCTGTGAAAACTGAATGCTGCACCAAGCCCCCAAGCTACCAGTCACCCAAGAGTAAAAGCAGTTGGAGGCTTAAGGTAGGACTTGGGAAGCTGGCCTTGAAAACGTTCCCCATAATTGAGATCAGTGACGGAGTTCCGGGCAAGTCCTCTCTGTACATCTGGTAAGAGGGGAGACTCGACAGTGTCGAAAGCTCTAGGTAGGAAGCCATTGTGAATGGATGGTTCTGATAGATCAGCAAGGCCGGACAGTGGTTCGGTGTTTGCTGGCTCATTGAAGCTTTGCAGTTTGAAGCCACTCCCTTCTCAGCAAGAGAAAGATGTGGCAGTCTGCTTCTTGTAAGACGTCCAGCTTGGGAAACACTGGGGGGCTGCCCTAGAGTCACCTCAACAGCAACACCTCCTTTTTTCTTTTGACATGTGAGCGTGCTTCATGACATTGGGTTAAACTGTGTCTGGCTCAGCTTTAGAAAATGGATATTTAGAAGGAACCAAACTGTATCTGCTTGAACTCAACTGAGGATGTGTCCATGCTCACGGCGGTGGGACAGGTCCCGCTGTCCTTGTGAGTTTCTGAGACAAGAGCATCTTTTTCCCAAGGGAGCTGTTGGTGGTTTTGAACTGCTGTTCTTATCGCTAGCAGCCCAATGAATGACCACGACACCACCCAGGTTCCTCTAGACACTGTAAGAATGTTAAAATAATATTATCCTATCTTGTCTACTTTATAGCAAACATAAACTCTGTTTCTTTCTTTATTATTATTTCTAGTCCTGGGTATAAACTCCTCTTTCCCCCTCCTTTTTTTAAAAAGTAAATCATTTTATTGGGAGCTCATACAACTCCCATGATGATCAGTACATATGTCAATTGCCTGCAGACCACATTTGCACACTTGTTGCTATCATCACTCTCAAAACATCCTCCCTCTACTTAAGCCTCCAGTATCAGCTCTCCATGTTACCCCTCCCTCCCCCCGCCCCTTCCCCCATGAGCCCTTAATAATTTACAATTTTTTATTGCTTTTTCATATTGTATACTGTCCAATGTGTCCCTTCACTCACTTCCTTATTGTCCGTACCCTAGAGAGGAAGTTCTATGTACATCTCTATAATTGGTTCCCCTTTTCTATTCCACCATCCCTCCACCCTCCCGGTATCACCACTCTTACCACTGGTCCTGAAGGGATCATCTACCCTAAATTCCCCATGTTTCCAGCTCCAGTGTACATCCCCTGGTCTAGCTGGATTTGTCTGGTAGAATTGGGATCCTGA
This sequence comes from Nesogale talazaci, assembly GCA_004026705.1. Taxonomy (NCBI): domain Eukaryota; kingdom Metazoa; phylum Chordata; class Mammalia; order Afrosoricida; family Tenrecidae; genus Nesogale; species Nesogale talazaci. The sequence continues at coordinate 25,780 of PVJH01005022.1, forward strand.
TAGTGGGTGGGAGGAAGCATGTGAGAACTAGAGGAAGGTTGCATATTTCAGTGTCACTTGACTGGCTCACCTCCTTCCTGCAATCCCTCTGTAAGGGGATGTCGCTTTGTCTATTGATGGACTTTGGGTCCCCAATCTATACTCCCCCTCATTTATAATGATACAATTTTTAGTTCTTTGATGCCTGATACCAGATCCCTTTGACACCGTGTGGTCCCACAAACTGGTGTGCTTCTTCCATGTGGGCTCTGTTGCTTCTGAGCTAGATGGCTGCTTGTTTACTTTCAAGTCTTTAAGACCCCAGATGCTACTACATCTTTTGATATCCAGTTGGGCATCATCAGTTTTCTTCACCACCTTTGCTTATGCACACATTTGTCTTCAGTGATCGTGTTGGGAAGGTGAGCATCATGGAATGCCAATTTAGTAGAACAAAACGTTCTTGCACTGAGGAAGTACTTGAGTGGCGATCCAATGCCCATCTACTCTCCTAATACTAACCCTAAAAGTCTGTTTCTATTGAGTCAATTCAGACAGGACAGAGTAGAACTGCCCCGTGAGGTTTCCAAGGCTGTAGTCTTTAGGGAAGTCAATGGTCACATCTCTTCCAGGAAGTGGCTGGCAGGCTCTTTCCATGAGCAGATCTTTTGTTAGCAGTGGGATGTTTGGGTGAGCAGATTTTCAGATTCACAGTTGACTCTTTTAAGGCATATGTCACCAGGGCTCCTGTTAGATGGATGTTATATAGGTCGACAGTCAACTAAAGCCGGGGTGTCAAGCTGGTGGCCTGCAGGCCGCATGTGGCCCCCAAGGTAATTTTTGTGGCCCCACAATGCTCTGATATAAAATGAAAATAGGAAAAAAAATGTTATGAAGAAAATAGTGCTTAGGGGAGATCAAGGCAATACCGTACACACAATTCCCTTATTAACCTTTTAGCTACTGAAAACAAGTATACATGTGGCTCAGTGCCTTTCGTGGGGGCCTGTGGACGTGCATAAATGCACTGGCTCAGTTCCGGCCATGTTTGGAAGTGACACGTCTGCCACTCTGTGTCACGTAAGGTAAACAGATCCCAATAGTGAAAAGGTTAGAAAGAGCACTCTGGGTGGTGCTGTTATGAATCATATCCAGAGGCAGTAGCTAACATTGTTAGAGGGAAGCCATTATGATTGTACTTCAAGTTTGTCAGCTGGCCAACATTTTGTGCTTTTTATTAGTTACTTTGTTGTTTTTTTCTGGTCACAACATAAGAGGTAAGTGAATAGTTGGACTTTGTTAAAGTTAGTCTTAAATTGTGTCATCGTAAAGTGTATATTAATATGTTAGTGGTATTTGTTACATTTCCTTTGTTAGGTTATAGCGATTATATATTCTGCCCTTGCATTTAAGCACTTTTGTCAAAATGTTAATTTAATTATTTAAGTATTTTATTTAAGATTTTGAGTTAATTGATTCCCAGAATGATTCATTTTTAAAGGACAAATATTGAGAAGTAGGAATTCCCAAAATATATTCTCATTTAGGCGAGAAATACCCAGAAATTAAAAAGTTTGCTGCACAAGTTCTATGCTATTTTGGGAGCCCGAACTTGTATGAACAACTATTTTTAACCATGAAATTAAATAAAATAGCATACAGATCAATGCTAACTGATAAACATCTATCTGCCTTAATGAAGATTGTCTGTTCCAGTCTTTGAATCCAGATATTGGAAAACTAGTAGGAGGAAAACACTGGCAAGTTTTGGGTAAAAAAGAATAATTTTAGTTTTATAAATACATTAAATAAAAGCAATTATATAGTGTTTAATTATCCTAGTCATAATCCTGAATCCTCACTTTAAAATATAAATTTAAAAAATTTTGTAAATGTTTTGTGGTCCATGTGATTCTTGCCTGTTGCATCAGATGACCTATGTTTTAATTGAGTTTGGCACCACTGAACTAAAGGGTTAAGAGGAAAACACTTCTAACCAGAACAAAATAAATTATGCCTCCCAGATTTGTCATATAAGTTAGCACTAAAAAAAATGTATCATCTTGACAAAGCATCGATGAAATCCCCTTGTCAGTCACCGCTTTTCTAATGATCACTAAAGCGTGACTTAGTTGGGTGAGCCACAGCTCAGGAGGGAGCATGAAAGCTGCAACATTAACCATGATAATGTCCCATGATAAAGAGAGTGGAAATGGAGCTCCAGGACTGAGGCACTGCCGGAAGATGGTAAGGTTTTCTTTGAAGCTCATCAGAGGTGAGAAGGGAAGCATTGAGGTGGGAGCCTGAAGGCCCCAAGGGATGGTGCCAAATGTATTGAAACTCAAGGAAAATGGATGGCTCTAGCAAGAACCAACTGATCTTTGCAGGTTTCTGGAACTCTACATTATGAAAAGCATGGACCAGACTTTTGCAGTTAAGAAAACCGTGACTTAGACATGTCAGAGGGAAAATCAAGAAAGAAATTAATGAAATTATGTAATGAATTTTTGTTGACTCAGTAAAAGAGAGAAAGAGTTTGAGGAGGATTTTAATTCATCTGTATAGACTTGGGTAAGCACTTGGCTATTAACCAAATGGTTGATAGTTTGATTCCATCCAGGAAAATGGCCTAGAGAGCTACAGTTGAAAGGGTATAACCATTAAAAGCCTGTATGCATCACATGTCTCCTCTTAACCACATGGAGGCTTTATGAGTTAGAAATGACTTAATGACAACACGGTTTGGTTTTTTTGTTTTCCTTTTAGGGTGTTGGTGTGCATGTAACAGAGGATCAATAGATACTGATTAGATGGATTTCATCTATAATTAGTTGAATAGATATGATTCAGAGTATCTGAGAAAACAAGATGGACACATTCTCATTTTCCTTAAATTGTGCCCCTCCTATAATAGAATTTTTCTACCTCCAGTGATAGTATCCTAAGCTGTTCAATGATAAAATGATGAAAAGAGATCTAACCCAAGAAAGCACTCATGTAGAAATATCGTCTGTCGAACCTGTCTCTATCTGTCTGTGAGGTAGACCCATGCTCCTCTCTACAATTAAGTCTCCTTCATTGACGAGGACCAAACTAATTCCTCCTAAGTTCCCCAAGTGCTGGAGGTTTACGTCATGCATGCTCCACATCTTTCAGTTTAGGCAGCGTTTTGCTAATATGTGTTCACACACCGACATCTTGAGAAAACATTTTTATTGTGAATTGAGTGATGGTTTAGAGAGCAAATCAGTTTTCTATTCAAGAATTCATACCCAGGCACATCTTCTTTCATCTCACGAATTGCAGTTGCCAGAAGGTAACCTTGCTTACCCACCTTCCTGCTTATCTTTCTTGTCCTCATGCCGCCTTTCCTAGGCCTTTTGCCTTCTAAATTTTGTCCTCTGTCAAAGGCTGCCCTTCTGCTGTCAAATAGCTGATTGTTCTCAGATGGGAGACCTTCCCCTCTAGTGTAAGTGTTTCTTTACATCTCTGTTCAGTTGGAAGTGGAGCCTCAGGGATGAGCTTAGTTCTAGGTCTGATGGATGTCTAAGGGCCATCTCAGGCTTTCCACCAGTGTCTGTCTGGACAGTAAACCTATTCTCTTTTATACTTCTGAGTTTTGTTGCACATTTTCTCCCATTCAATCCAGGATCATCTAATGCGGTCCCTTGGAGAGCTGCCAGCAGTGCTAGCCCCACACTCTCTTATTCTTCTGCTCTCTGGATTGGGAGAATGAGCCCATCAACCTATGTTAGTCTGGGTAGACTAGAGAAACAAATCTAGGGAGACTCACAAATGTCTGGGAAAGAACTTAGTATCAAAGAACAAAACCATCCCAACCCAGTCCAGAGCAAGTCCATAATTCCAATACTAGCTCATATTTTTGAAACCAATCTATAAATTCCTCTTCAGACTCACAAAACACTTGCAATAACACCCAGTGAAGGAAGATTACAGGCCAGTGGGTGCAAAGTCTTGTGGATCCAGTGGTGGTAGAAGCAGCTCAGCGCTGGTTTGGGTCTCCATTTGGCTCCACCAGCTCTAGGACTCTGACTGCATCAGCATGGCTCCATTAGGCTCATCATCAGTAATGTCCTGCAGGGACTGAGTGTGTCCATTCCCCAGTGAGCTGTTTCTCTCCATGGCACCTCCAAATGAGGTCATCAAGCTGTGACCTGACTGACAGGCTAGACTCGACCACTTCACAACTTGACACCAGATTCTGTAACAGCTACAAACCCTTTGTATCAATGCATCTTTCATCTACTTCATCATTCTTTGCTTCAGAAATCAAAGAGTCAAACTTTAGATCACTGCACATAAGTTTTGGGGTTTTAAAAATCATTTTTTGGGGGCTGAGCCCCGGTGGCGTAGTGGTTGTGCGCGGGACTGCGGCCCACTGGGACGGAGGTTCAATTCCAGCAGTGGGGCTGGGCCTCCTACTCCTACCGCCGGAGAGCAGTGATGCCCAAAAGCAAAAAAAACAAAAAAAAAATCATTTTTGGGGGGGCTCCTATAACTCTTATCACAATCCATACACCCATCCATTGTGTCATGCACATTTGTACATTTATTGCCATAATCATTCTCAAAACATTTTCTTTCTACTTGAATCGTTGGTATCAGCCCCTCATTTTCCCCCTCCCTCTCTCTTGGACCTTTGAAATTCTATAAATTATTATTTTGTCATGTCTTACTCTGTCCAATGTATCACCTCACCCATTTTCGTTGCCCATCTCCCAGGGAGGGGGTTATTTGTAGATCATAAAGATCAGTTTCCCCTTTCTACCCCACTTTCCCCTTCCCCTCCTGGTATCGCTACTCTCATTATTGGTCCTGAGGGGGTTATCTGTTCTGGATTCTCTGTGTTTCCAGTACATTCTTTGGTCTAGCCAGATTTATAAGGTAGAATTGGAACCAAGATAGTTGGGAGGCGGCGGGGTTTGCGGAGGGGAGGCATTAAAGAACTAGAGGAAAATTGTATGTGTCATTGGTGCTATACTGCACTCTGACTGCTCATTTTCTCCCTGACACTTTCTGTAAGGGGATGTCCAATTGCCTGCAGATGGGCTTTGTGTCTCCACTCCACACTCCCCTTCATGCACAATGATATGATTTTTTGTTCTTTGATACCTGATACCAGGTCCTGTCAACACCTCTTGATCACACAGACTAGTGTGCTTTTTCCACTAGTGTGGGCTTTGTTGCTTCTCAGCTAGATAGCCACTTGTTTATCTTCAAACTTTTAAGAATTCAGATGCTCTATCTTTTGATAGCTGTGCACCAATGGCTTTCTTCACCACATTTGCCTATGCACACATTTGTCTTCAGAGATTGTGTCAAGAAAGTGAGCAGTATGGAATGCCAGTTTAATAGAACAAAATATTCTTGAATTCAGGGAGCATTTGAGTGGAGACCCAATGTCCATCTGCTACCTTAATACTAAACATATAAATAAATGCACACAGATTTATTTCCCCATCATCATATATAATTATATTTACATATATATTTTATATATGCCCTTTACCTCCTAGTTCTTTCTTCTATTTTCTTCTACGTTCCTTTTGTCCAACTATCATGTTCTGCCTTCATTTGGGTTTCAGTAATTCCTCTCGGTTACATTGCCCTTGATCAAGTCCTACCAGACCTCTTATACCCTCCTTGCCATTGATTTTGGATCACTTGTTGTTCCCTTGTCCCTGGGTTTGTTAATACCAACTTCCTTTTCCCTGCTTCTCCCGCTGCTGTATTCCACCATAACCATTGCTTTCTCTTCCAGAGTGTTTATCCCATCTATCTTATCTAGATAAATCTGCAGAGAAAATAATATATACAAAAAACAAGACAGAGCAAAACAAAGCAACAAAAGAAAAGGAAAAAACAAGATCAAGGATTAAAAAAAAAAAGAGCCTGTAAATAGTTCAAGGTCTGTTTGTTGACCTTTAGGAGTGTTTTCTGGTCAGTCGGGTGGGGTGCCACGCCCTGGCCCCACAGTCTATTTTTGGTATTCCCTGGGGACTTTGTTGCTCTGCTCCCTTTACCGTTGCACACCCTTCGTGCTTTGCCTCAGTGTGGTGGGGTCAGATCTGGCACAATTTCCTCAGAATTTCCTCAGTGTTGTCCCCCATAGCACTGTGAGGCACAGCATGTTTCATAGTGTGGTTAGCCCTATGGCCCTCTAGTAGGGAACAGGGTACTAACCCACCCAAGGGGAGGGTATTGTTTATATCTCCACAAGGAAAGAGGGACCAGACTTCAATCCAATGCTTCAAGCTGTGAATGCAACATGCTGGCATGAAACAGGGAATCAATATAGAGGTCTGAAGGGGTGACCCCAAATCCAACTACGTGGGCAACACCCCTGCCCCACAAAAGAATTCACTTCATAGGACAGCATTGAAGCTACAGGTCAGGAAGAGGGACATGTCTGATCAGAACACACGGGAGCAAATGAAGGGGGTAGAAGAGAGAGTGGAACACACCAAGACCCACCAAGCCCTGGGAACAGTGTTCCTGCTCATACATTTTTAAGACCAATCTCTATTCACCAAAGTCTTTGTCATGGCAATTGATCTGAGTGTCTCCTGAAATACTAGGGTCCTGAACCCTGAGGCCCAGAAACTCATTCTCTTAAGGGTGTTTGGTTATGACTAAGAAAGTTTCATAACCTTGCTTCTTACATGCTGTATCACATTCATAGATGGACATATTTGCAGCAAAATTAAATACATATGTCTGTCAAATACACACACATATTTATGTATATGTCCATTTTCACCCCCACACTTATCTAGCTTGCCTATCTATGAAACTCATAGATTTTTTAAAACTCATTTTAGTGGGGCTCATACAACTCTTATAACAATTAATTTATACATCATTATATGCAAAGCACATTTATACATTTGTTGCCATTATCATTCTCAAAACATTTTCTTTTTACTAAAGTCCTTGGTATTAGCTCCTCATATTTCCCCTCCCTCGTGAGCCCTTGATAGTTTATAAATTATTATTATATCATATTGTACACTTTCCGATGTCTCCCTTCCCTGTTGCCCTTACTCCATGGAGGAAGTTATATGTAGGTCCTTGTCATCATTTCTCCCTTTATACTCCACCTGCCCTCCACCCTCCTGGTTTGACCATTCTCACCACTGGTCCTGAAGTGATCATCTGTCCTGGATTACCCATTTTCCAGTTGCTATCTATACCAGTGTACATCCCCTAGTCACACAGGCTAGTGTGCTTCTGCCATGTGGGCTTTGTTGCTTCTGAACTCGATGGTGGCTTGCTTACTTCCAATCCTTTCAAGCCCAGATGCTATATCTTTTGATAGCCAGGCAGCATCCAATTTCTTCACCACTTTTGCTTATACACACTTTTGTCTTCATCAGGAAGGTGAGCATCATGAAATGCCATTTCATAGAACGAAGCGTTCTTGCACTGAGGAAGTACTTGGAAACTCGTAGGTTATTTTTGTTGCAGGATAGCATACACTCATGTCTTCATTGTCATCTTTAGTTGTTCCTTATGCTTCACTGCAAACGATTATTGAGATATAAAAATTCTCCACAACTATAAACACAAAAAATCTCTCCATCCCCAGTAGGTTCCCTGAGAGCTAGAACTTTGCTTTACACATGCGCATTCCCAGGGAATGGAAGAGGGTCTAGTATTTGACACTTGTCCAATAAGTATCTGTTGAATGAATGAATTATTCAAATAAAACACATACTATCTCATGTTCTCTCTCTTGTTTCTTAGTCTCATGCCTAGAATTTTCATTGGATAAGAGAAAGTGGCCACTAGAAAGACACACAGACCTGTTGTGCAAAAAGAAAAAAAAAGTACACATTTTCTACTGTCTATCTGTTACCACTCATTTGAATAAATGATACCATGATCCATAAATTTAATTGTCACTTAAGAAGCCTCTGTTCTTAAGTGGGAGGAGAAACTACCTAGTATGGAGGGGGGAACATATGAACAACACATTTAAGGACCCTAAGGGGGAAAGTATGCCTGGTACTATGATCCTAATAGGCCACAGTGATCTGAGTGCCTGTACACCTCCTGGGGACCCAAACTGTGTCATAGAACACTGGAACATTGAATTCTGCCTCTTCAAGGTACACAACACACTTCAAAGGATATGATGTGGAAACCCCACTAGGTGAACTAGACGCTACCTCAAACACACCTGTAACTTGAGGGCTTAAGATTGAGACTACATGGTTTGTGAAGAAGCAGAAGACACCTGTCTCAAGAACATGGGACTGTCAGTCAGTAGGCAGACTACCATTTACTTACTATTCCAGTGTCCTGGTGGTATAGTGGATCTGCACTGGGCAGCATTCAGCATGGTTGGCAGTTCAAATCCACCAGCAACTCTGCAGGAGAAAGACTGGGCTTTCTCCTTTCATAAATAGTGATAGTCTCAGAAACCCACTGGGGGCTTGCTCTGAGTCAGCATTGGCTCAATGACACAAAGTTTGACTTGGATTGGTTTTCAATACTTATATTCTGGCAGACTTGGGTCTGACACTGTCAGTGAATATTATTATATTATTATAACTTTTGCCTGACCACCAACTCTTCATTGGTTATGTAAATAGTTTAAAGTCATGTAAGAGTTTATTCTGCATAAGTCAATAATCCATATATTATGATTTATAGTTAGTTTACACTTATTTGTTCAATCTCCATTTCTCAATATTTTTTTTTAAATTAGTACTATGGACTAATCAATGCCAGAATGAACAGACAGTTTTTATGCTCTAGGGAGATCAATAAAATTCTCTACCGTGAAATAATAAGAATGGCTCTAATGGTTCTAAGGTGAACCCAAGACAGATAAAACTTGACATACAGAAATGGATTTTGGACTCACATTTAATTCTAGCTCCAATCCAAGAACCATTACTTAGGTCTTACGGCACAGACTTGCTTGATATTTACTCTTATGGAGGAAACACAGAAAATATAGCTGCTACAGCAAAGTGTGGTGAAGAAACTATATGATGCCTGGTTATCAGACAGCATAGGGTCTGAGGTCTTAGAGTCTTGTTTTCAAATGAACAGCCATCTCAGTGAGATATCAACTAAGCCCACATGGAAGAAGCATACCAACATACATAATCCAAGGATTGTAAATTTTATTATCCAAATCTGAAGGGAATAATATCAGAACAAAAATTGTGCAGAAGACTATGAAAGACAATGGAAGTTCAAAATACATTTGCAGGATCTACACAGGTGTGGCAGTCATGTGCTTATGTTAATTTTATGATTGAAATATAGGGGTGGAGTCTAGCCTGTTAATCTGGAGATAGCCATTGAGTAGCCGATGAGGCCTCTATGTGGGCATAGCTTTCACCTGAGACTCCAGGGAAATCTCGCGGTATTTCCCTCATGAAGCTGAGAAGCTATCTTCCCCAGTTGTTGGGCGTTAGTTTCACAGATGATTAACACAGAATGGCGGCAGCTGGAAGGCTGGAGTAGCTGGTGGAGAGACCACACAGCTTAGCCCTGATGAAGACAGACCTCTGAAGCTGGAGTGGCATGCTGTTGATGGACCTGAGCCCTGGAAGTGAGGAACCATGGGGAGAACCCTGCCAGCACCAGAAATCTGCATCCACTGACCTGTGACTTCCTGAGTCAGAAGCAGACTTTATAGACTGATTTCAGGCATATGGGTTATTATTTGGACTTATGACTTTGCACTGGAAAGGATTGGGATGCCTTCTTAGGGTCACATTTCTTTTGTATATAAACCCTTTCCTTATACCTATATGCATGTCTCTGAAATTTGTTCCTCTAGTCTATCCGGACTAACTCAACAGGGAATAAGCCTCCAGTGATTTCTCTCTAACTGTAACTGGGATGGAAATAACCTGATTAGCAGATAGAGGGTATTAGAGAGATGACTAGAATAGACTAAAATGATAAGTAATATTTAAAGGGCTAAAAGTTGTCATTTGAACTCCCCCTTGATAAACTTTATGCTTGATCTGGTTTTTAATATTTTCTGTGTTTTTTTTTTCTTTTTCCTATTGGGGTTGGCTCTGCTGTATTCTGTCATTGCTGGTAGCCTTCTTGATTCTGTGTTATGTACTTTTCTATGTTTTTGGTATATGAAACCCAGGATGGGTGAATCTATAGAGAAAATAACTAGAATAAGTGTTCCTGGGTGGTATGGTGGGAGTTTGTATAACACTGAGCTATGATAAGTCTAGATGAGCTCCTAAAAAATGACCTTGGGGGGAAAAAAGATATTTCTATGAAATAACATTATGAAACAAAATGAGAAAAAAACAAAATTTCTAAGGTATGATTTTTAAAAAGATGCCGCTCTTTTTTCTTTATTGCTCATACTCTTTAGCCATCAGCTCTTTCTGGAGGATCTACCTCAGTCACACATGTTGTACATTTCTCCTGACTACATACACTACAGTCTTCTTTCAATTGGCCTCCTGGCTGGTTTTCCCCTGTTGTATTCTTGGCCATCACCATCACCACTCAATTTGGACATAGGAACCAGGAAGATTTTTTTTCTTAATTATAAAAGATTCTTTAGCTATCCTGCTTACAAGGCCTTTCATGACCACCAATATCTCCTCTAATCATGCTGTATCCCTGCTCAACTCCTCAAACTCATCCTGCTTCACACTGCCTTGGTCTCAGTGCTCTGGACCCACGAGATTCACACAATCAAACATTGCTCCAGTCTAGCTTCGTAGGTCTGGTTCGTAAAGGCCTATCTTCAGGTTTCAACTCAAAGGTCACCGCCTAAAAGAGATGTTCACATATGAGTCTGTCTAAAAGAGATCTCTTCACTTTATTTTCTAGTAAACTATCTCCTCTGTTATTTCAAGTGGTTTTGAATTAACAGTTGTTTCATTTAGTTGTGTAGTTACTTATTTATGTTGCTACCAACAGTGAGTTGTAGCTGCATAAGGTGATCACTATATCTAATTAGTTTATTACTATCTCCCAGGGTCTCTTTCATTCCATTCATATTGACATCTTTATGGGAAGACTAAACAAGTGAAAGAAAAAATGATTGGATGAAGGGATTAATGAATAAAGATGTGTTAGCATCTGACTATTTTTCTTCTCAGAACGACCTTGCGGAAAGATTTTTTAAAAGTGATTTTGGTAAGAATTAGTGAAAACAAAAGACAGGAGATGCTGTGATGGGCTCTTGGAATCTGTTTCATACAACCAGGAAGCCATAGAAAATTCTCAGCCCAGAGTTTAGTGATGGCCCATTTATTCTCTGAAGAGATGGAGTGAATGTTAGCATTCAAAGAGGTCTTGGAGATTATCCATAATTGTATAAAATGGATGTTCAGAGAAAAGAATTGATAAGCTTAGGGTCACACAGATTGTTTGCAGCAGAGTTGCAACTCTCTCTTACTTGCAATGCCATACCAATCCTCTAGCACAGGGCAGAACTGCCTCTGTGTGTTTCCCAAAATGTCACTCTTTACAGGAATAGAAAGCCCCTCTTTCTCCTGAGAAGCAGCTGAGGGCTTGGGACCTTGCAGTCAGCAGTCTTCCATGTCAGTACTACGCCACCAGGGCTCCTGGGTTATAGCTAGAATTCAAAATTCTTCATAAACCTCTAGTGCCCCCTAAGTAATCTTGAACTGATGTCACTCTGTAGATAGCTTTGTCCTAGGTGGGAGAGAGCCGGTCAAAATGATGGCTCTCTGCGTGGAGGTCTGCGTCTAATTCCTCCACCATGGGCATCATAGTCGGTGCCCACTGTTGACGGCCTATGGGGGCATTATGGAGGGAGACAGGACCCAAGGCTCACCAACAAGTGGATAATAATGGAAAAGCCCACAGGAAAAGTGTCAATCCAGAAAGGGGAAATCGAATGGGAAATGGAAGATAAGGTCAAATCTGGAGCCAACAGTCTAGAGTCAAGAGAGACCTTAGATATAATCAGATCCCTTTTCCTGTCAGAATTGCAAGAGCTAGATCTGTGGAGTTTGGACACGCCTTTTTTTTTTAAAGGTGCGGAGAGGGGAGCCCTGACAAGGAGGAGGTGTGAGGACAGAAGATCTGTAAGGGCAGCCTCCCTTGTTCCCGGGGAACTCCTTTTCTGGGTAATGGTGCAGCTTAGAAAATAAACCAGGCCAGAGAGTGTTCTCCATGTTCCCTCCTGGTTCCTTCTCTCATCTCCACAGCAGGAGGGAGTGCACATTCATTCACCTTCTTCCTCTACTCCTGCTCCTCTCCGCAAGCCCAGAGGCAGCAGTGCGTGATGCCATGAAGAGTCCTACATCATCACTCCGTGCCAGTGTGACGGGCGGTGTCTGTCTAAAGCCTGGTGTTGGGAATCCCATGCACAATTCAGACTGAATGGGACACTATTCTGACCCATGAGTAAGGTTCCTTATGGATAAAGGAAGGAGCAATGACTATATGTGTACCATGCTTATTGCACCTGGTAGTGTTAACATATTTAAGTTCATTTTTCACATGTCCTAAGATCATTTGTAATTTTGATGATCCCTAACTTGATATAAAATATTGTCTCTGGGGGAATTAGATGTTAGTAATAAATGGGAAAGCTAGTTCATGGGCTTAGTAGCTTCTAAAATCACATCAAAAGGTGACATGCTTTTAAAGAATATACCAGCCTCCCTAAGTGCTTTGAGCGCCTATCCTATTTAGGAATCACATAAACTTTCAAGAACTTATATTATTATTGTTTTACACATGACAAAATGAAGCTTTGAAAATCTTGACTCTTTTCCCATTCAAAAAATAGCAGAGTTGAACCTCTTCTCAGCTTTGACGATTTGCACAGCCCAGAATTTTTCACCACACCAGAAAACAGGTTCCTTCTCTGTCTTTGCTTAAAGCAATCCTGGGGGTTACAGGAGAGAGAAACAAGAATAACAATCAAGGAAGACCCCTGCCCAAGGACCATCACCTTGATTAGGGAAACAAGAGACACATTCTCATCCCAAGGCTCATGAACCTTTAAAATTCACACATGAACAAGAAATGGAAGGCCAGATTAGAAATAGAACCAGAATTATTGTTTATATGATGGGAAAAACAAAGATATATAATTAGAGCTATAAGACTTCCTAAAGGGAGTACTTTCAGCATGACTTTGAGGAAGCACAAATACAAGGGTGGAGAGGGGTTGGGGTAGAGAGAGCCTTTGAGACTAAGAAAGTGAGAATCTCATGGGTAAGTTCATGAGTTCTTATTTTCCATGTGGTCCATTTACATGTATGTAAATATGCTTGATATGAGAAGTTGTACTGAGAAATGACCTTTCATTTCTATTGTAAAATTCTATTGTTTCATTTACATGACAGAAATTTATTAAGTTGATCCTACTCCCACCACCGGAGAGCAGTGATGCCCCCCCAAAAAAACAAAAATTAATTTATTAAGTTGAAATTATCTGATAGATTAATTTTGTTTTGTTTTGTTTTGTTTTTGTGGGCATCACTGCCCTGGTGGGAGTAGGAGGCCCAGCCTTCCTCTTGGAGAGCTGCTGCTGGATTTGAACTGCCAACCCTTGTGGGCCACAGTCCTTCACTCAACCATTATGACACCTGGGCTCAGCCACTGATAGATTAATTTTAAAAGCGGTCCCCAAACCTCCTTACTAAAAAGAAAGTAGGCATCATGAAGTTATCATGAAAGAATTAAGGTGAATGTGGCTTCACTCTCTTCTCCTCCTCCCTTTCTACCTTTCCCTAGTGGAGACAGGCAGTGGGTTGATGGATGAGAATATGAAAGATTGACTTTGGCAGATGTTCATGACGCCATCTGAGCCAAGACACTTCTGAACGTGGGCATGCCCTGAGGTCAGCTGGGGAGAGAATGAGTGCAGATAAATAACTCTCCCTGTGTCAGGCAGGGTTCTCTTAGAGAAATAAAGTCAGGACACTAGTAATTCTTTTTATATATTTATATAGAGAGAAAGGTATATAAGATAAGAAAGAAACAGTTAACTATCTATAAAGCAGTACAGATTGCCCGATGCAACTCACTTGCATGAGACAGCTAGAAGACCGGCAGTCCTTTGAGTCTTGAGGGCCGCTGAGTAGTCCTCTGTAGAGCAATTCAGGCTATCTGGTCAAAGGCAGCAAACAGCAGAGCAGGTCGCCAACAGTCAGCCAGATGATAGAGTCCAAGAGTCCCCAGCTCAAGAGATGTATATCCCAGGAGCATGGCGAAGTAGGGCTTGAAGGAACCTCAACTCACAGCTCCACAGTCCATGATTAGTGTCCCACGGATAGTGTTGTTTGGAAGTCGAGGCACAGGATGAACAAAGCAGCTCTCTGGTCCGAAGATTAGGAAGCAAGAGAGAGGGTGGGACTCACTGAGCCCTTCCTATCTCTGCCCTTCAATTCATCCCGTGTGTTCATTGGCCGTGCCGTCACAACAGACCCACCAATCTTCTGTGGCCATGTTGTCATAACAAACCTACCCATCACAATCCACCCCTTGCCAACATGGCACCTGTACACAATTTTTTACCCATATAGAATTTCCAGACATCAATGAAAGCAAACTTATACTTAACATCAAACATCTATCATACATATAACTGAGAACACACTGAGTCCAATTGTAGCTGATATATCATACATGGGCATAGAAAAGATTCGATAAGTTCATAAGCAGAAAATACATGAACAATCGCAAACCTCGCTTCTGCAATTGATCACGTGGTCGTAATTGGTAAGTAGAACTACCTTCTACTATCCATTCTGTATTTCCTTTGCCCTCAGCAATCACTTCAGCTGGTTGTGGTTTTTAGCCTGGTGGGGTGACCCAGACCTTCATTCCTGAGGGGTCTAGGTCATTAGATGTCCTATCATGAAGTAGTTGCTGTAATTTACCATTAACTTTTATCACAGGGCATGGTAGCACTACGAGTCGGCCTATGGGATCTCCTGGATTCCAGATATATTCCTCTTTACCCCCATTATGTAACACCAGTCCAATTTCTTCTTGATAATCTGGATCAATCACACCACTCAGTACAGTGACACCCTTCCTGATCTGTTGATCCAAAGGCATGAGAAGCGCAAAGTGGCCAGAGGGTATTCTGCCAGTTCAGTGGAATCTGTGCTGTGTTTCCAGGTGGGAGAGTTCCTTCCTTCAGGACCAGGACCTCCAGTCCCGAAGAACATAGGGTTGCTGGGACAGGAAGCAAAAATGCTGCAAGTGGGTCAATAGGAGTAATAGTGAGTGGTGCCACTCCAGTTTCCACCCCTTCGTTCCTGGACCCATGAATCCTAGCTATTGGAGACACAGCACCATATATTGGCCGCTGGTTTAAAGCGTATCTAGCTTCCTGGAGAACCTACCCCAGCCTCGCAAGTTGTTGCCACGTAGTTTGCGTCGCAGTTGTGTCTTTGTGGGTAAATGTTGGAGTTCACTTAAGGCAGTTTTCACAGTTAATCCTGGTGCACACAACATAGCAATTATGGGAGTCTTCAAAGATGCTGGGGCCCACCTCACAAACTTATTCTTTATGGTTGTAGTGAAGAATATGTCCTCAGGACACCCCCTTTTGGGGTCTATGGGAGTATCCTGATAGATCCATTCCACCATACCAATTTCCCTCAGCTTTTGGATGCCTTCCTCTACAGTGTACCAACGTAGGTCAGGGACCTCAAGTTGGTCTAATCTAGGCCACCTGGCAGCCCATGCCTCAGTAAACCAGCCACATAAGGAGTTGGATCCTCTCTTAGCCTTTCTCGCTGAAACATTGAAAGAAGAGTCTATGCTTAGGGGTCCCATATCCAGAAACTCAGACTGATGTAATATTACATTTCTTGCACCAGTATCCCACACCCTCAGTAACCATTCCCAGGGATACTCCCCAGGTGTCTGCTTGTACGTATTTGAAAGCTCGAGCAGTTCTTTGTGAGTATAGCATACTTCTTCTTGAGTAATCACCTCGGCCTCACCCTTAGGAGCTTTCCTTGCCTTAATTTTAGGTATGGATCTAGCAGAAACTATGAATGGTGAGGGTGTTTGCTGGGTGTTCTCAGCACTGTCTTGTAAGTCATCTCCCTCAGGCAATGGTAGAGATGCAGCCCCACCTGGCATTTCATCTTGAGTAAGTTGGTTAATCTGCTCAGGTGTGGGTTGTTTTGTTGATAGTAGACTACTATCTTCAGCTGGGAGGGGTAAATCTATTGACTGGGCTGGTTCAATTGTTTCTAGTTGTGGCATAATATCCTCCTCTTCTGGATCATCAGCCCATATATTCCCATCCCATGTTTCAGGGTCCCAATTTTTTCCTATCAATGCCCTCACTTTGGCTTCCGACACTGCTCTAGATCTGCCATTCAGCTGACGTTGCAATTCAGTCACTCGCATAATGAGACTTTGGACCTGGTTCTCTGGATATC
This sequence comes from Nesogale talazaci, assembly GCA_004026705.1. Classification (NCBI taxonomy): domain Eukaryota; kingdom Metazoa; phylum Chordata; class Mammalia; order Afrosoricida; family Tenrecidae; genus Nesogale; species Nesogale talazaci. Next base: position 42,171 of record PVJH01005022.1, read on the forward strand.
GGCTCTTTTACTACAAGCAAGAAGGCTTCTTTGTAGCATAGGCCGATGCCTTCAAGTCTGTGAGTCAGCACTTAAGGCGTGTTTCTGAGGCCCTGAGGCAATCCCTCTCCTTAAGCACATAGCCCATTGTAAGGAGGACCAGCCAACCAGCTTCCTTATATTTGGCATCTTGACAAAACTGCTGGAATATATCAGACATGCGTTCTCCCAGAGCCTCTCCTGTAACCAGCACCCCATCCATAGGTGCTCCTACTTTAGGTATTAGCTTTGCTATTTCACATCATGGACTAGTAGGGTTGGCAAAATTGCCCATGGCTTTAGGTCTAGAATTAGCATCACCAGTGCTCTTAAGACTACTCAGATTGGAGAACCAATCAAAGAAACCCATATTTATGATTGTATTTCTCTAGAAGCACTCCCAGTACTACTTGTGTCAGGCAAGGTTCTCTTAGAGAAATAAAGCCAGGACACTAGTAATTCTCTTTATATATTTATATAGAAAGAAGAGCATATAAGATAATAAAGAAACAGTTAAGTAATCTATAAAGCAGTTCAGATTGCTTGGTGCAACTCACTTGCATGAGACAGCTAGAAGACTGGACGTCCTTCAAGTCTTGAGGGCCGCTGAGTAGTCCTCTGTAGAGCAATGCAGGCTATCTGGTCAAAGGCAGCAAACAGCATAGCAGGTCGCCAACAGTCAGCCAGATGACAGAGTCCAACAGTCCCCAGCTCAAGAGATGTATATCCCAGGAGCATGGTGAAGTAGGGCTTGAAGGAACCTCAACTCACAGCTCCATAGTCCATGATTAGTGTCCCATGTATAGTGTTCTTTGGAAGTCTAGGCACAGGACGAACAAAGCAGCTCTCTGGTCCAAAGATCTGGAAGCAAGCGAGAGGGTGGGACCCACTGAGCCCTTCCTATCTCTGCCCTTCAATTCATCCTGTGTGTTCATTGGCCATGCCGTCACAACAGATCCACCAATCTTCTGTGGCCATGTTGGCATAACAAACCTACCCTTAACACTCCCCTTTTCTTAAACCCAAATCATCACCTGTCGATCCTCACCACTCAACAACCTACCCTGGAGTTCAGTCTCTGTGCAGAACGGCGCCGTGGGGATCACCCTGAGCTTCCCAGCCACCACCAACCCCATGCACTCTGCCCCACCCTCCTTTTACCAAGCTGAAAAGACAATAAACTTGGTGGACATTTGACTAAAGTTTCCAATGTAAATCTGCTGAGAGCAGTGGCAGCTAGCTTCTACTCAGTTCCCATCTTAACTGTCCTTCTGTTTATGTCATGCCCTTTGTCCACATCACACGGTTGGTATGGGTATCTTGGGGGTTCTCAGACTGTTTGTGTCAAAAACAATTTTTCGGTTCTATTTTCCACAAACTTTTGAATCCCACGCATATTTCCCAAACTAATCAATCCCATGAGCTCATCCTCCTGGGTGCACAAAGTTGGGGCTGTGACTTCTGCAGGGTCCTCCTCAGAGAGGAACGTGGACTGAGTGACATGCTGAGCGAAGAAAAGACTCTCTTTTCTCTACACTTTTTACCTTTCAGGAGGATAGATGTTCTGCCACATGGACAAAACGGGCCTGCGCCTGCCTAACCGTGGCTTTGGAACCCTGAGGTGGCAACATATCTATGATCTGTCCTTTTGTTGTGATCACAGCCTCTGAATTGAGCTGTGCTGGAAGTCAGACTCACCCCTTAAACTTGGGGACACGAGCCAATATACTCCCTTTTAGAGTTAAACTTGTTTTTGTTTCTATCTGTTATATTCAAGAGACTCCTGAGTACTGAAGGGGCAGGAGACGATGGGAGCTGAAACGTGCTTTCTCTCGAGAACTGTCTTCCTAGAGCAGCAGATAGGGGTATGGCTTGTGCTTATTCTGACTTAGGCTTTCTGAGAGAGGTTCTCATTAACCCTTTCTCCCTTTGCTTCCCCTTCAAATCCCCCATTTCCTTCAGAATCTATGATCAGCCTAGGAAAATTGCCACATTTCATTGCCTTGATTTATCTCACCTGTTCAGCTTCCCACAGGCTTCGCTCCCCGACTCAGTGCTGCTGCTCTGCTCTGTGCTGGGAAGCAGGAAGGTGGGAGTCTGATGTTAGAGTGCACTAGCCCTTCCAGAAAAGGAAGCCTTCTAGCCAGGGTATGGGGAGGGCCACAGGTACCAGAGTCAAGAGTTTCTATAGCTGAATGCAGTTGATGAATTCAAGGACTCATCTAATTGTTAAACTGTGGCTGGTCTAACTAAAAGATTCATTGTCTCCTAGTCTCATACATTTGACACTTTTCTGAGAACAATAATCCTGGCCCAGTTGTGTTAAGGACAGGTTTATCCTCTTATGGCTTTGCATCAGATTCTAAATTACTGGATAAAACTCCCTAAGTTCTCAGCTAATAAGCAGCTCGGGGCCACTGGGGTGCATTCATATGTTTCTCTCCTTGTGTGACCAACCAAGGTGAGCAAACGTGAGGGGCTGGGCAGCAAAGGGCTCATCCAACAGGGGGAGAAATGAGATGCTCCAGAAGTGTGGACTTGACATGGTAATTGCATTCAAATGCACCTTAAAAGAAAAAGATCTTAACGCAGCTTTTAATCCAAAGCTGACATAATGCTTCCAGCAAGTGGGCATGTGCTTTGGAAGGTTTTTTTGACTCCAAGAGAAAAAATCGAGGATAAAGCTAGAAGATTCTTTATTTTTTTCTATTTAAGCATAGAGAGAAATCCAAAATTAGACCTTTAAAAATTGACTGGGAGCAATTAAAATGAAAGGAGAATGTGGAGTTAAATTATACTGGTTAAGCAACTTGGCCACTAACTCATAGCTTGGCAATTCAAATCTGCCTAGAATTATGATGGAAGAAAGGCATGACTATCTATGATCTCTGAAAGGTCACAGCCATCAAAAGCCCTTCTGTTCTGATACTCATGGAGCGTGAGTTGGAGTCAACTACCTATACAGCATCTGGATATTTTAAGTTTATACTTATTATTCGTGAGTTTATTTGCATCTACATAGCTCTTAACTACGTGCCAGGTATACTAGTCTAATTATTTGAAAAACAGAAGTATTTAATTCTCATAAAAACCCTATGGGGTAATTTACATAGAAATATGTATCATCATTGATGCCTTTTCACTAATAGCAATAAACCCAAGTGGGTCCCACTGCCATTGGTTAGATTGTGACTCGGCACCATGCGATAGGACAGAGTAGAACTGCTTACCCCGGGGGTCTCGTGGGCATGGTCTTATTTCTCTAATAGTTTTATTAGCATATAATTCACATAGCATACAATTGAATAGTTCAATCACATCAAGAAGTGTACAATCTTCAGTCTTAGAACCTTTTCTTCATTCTTGTACTCATCTTTATTAGCTCCCTCTCCCCCCGACTCATCCAGCTACTGTCTCTATAGAGTTACTGATCTTGAATTTCATATAAAGAAAAACATTTTAAAAAACAAAGGAAATGAAACTAACAGCGATAACAAAGTAAAACTGATGAAAAGCTCAATTGAAAAGAAAGCAGAAAACTAGAACAAATTTAAATGGATCGTAAGAAAGATCAAATGGTAGATGCTAAATTTTAATCTGCATCAATCCACTTTTCAACACACTCTGCATAATAGCAAAGCTATTCACATCCCGGTCCACGGTCACAGGGGACTCACTGGGGTTTAGCCACGTAGATTCTCCCCACCCCCACTTTTAAAAAATCATTTTTCTGGGGCTCGTACATCACTTATCACAATACATACATACATATACTGTGCCACGGCCCTTCGCCTACCTGCTGTTGTCATCATTCTCCAAATCTGCTTTTCCACTTGAGTCTTTGATATCAGCTTCTCATCCCTTCCCCTCCCTGCTCCCCCCTGCCCTACCACCCCTCATTACTGTATAATTTATTATTATTTTTTGTCATATCTTGCATTGCACAATGTCTCCCCTCACTCACTCCTCTGATGACCGTCCTCCAGATAGGAGGCTATATGTAGATCCTTGTGATTGGCTCCCCCTCTCTACCCCACCTTCCCGTCACCCATCTGGTAACTCCACTCTCACTACTAGTCCTGAGGGGTTCACCTGCTCTGAGTTCCCCAGATTTCCACTTTTCATCTGTACCAATGTACCTCTTCCAGTCCAGCTGGATTTGTAGGGCAGAATTGGGATCATGATAGTTGGGGGGCGGAAAGGTGAGGAAGTCTATAAGAACTAGAGGAAAGTTGTTATGCTTCATTGCTACTTCACTGCACCCTGACTGGCCCTTCTCCTCCCTGCAACTTTAGGGGGTGTCCAATTGCCCGCGAATGGGCCTGGGGTCCCCACTCTTTTCTCCCCCTCATTGTAGTGATGTGCTTCATGGTCTTGGTTGCTTGATACCTGCTCCCTTTGACCCCTCGTGATCACATGGGCTAGTGTGCTTCTTTCATGTGGACTTTGCTGTTTCTGTGGTAAGTGGCCACTCATTTATCTTCAATCCTTTAAGATCCCAGACACTATCATTAGGTAGCTGGACACCATCAGCTTCGTCCACAACTTTTAAAAGGGTCAAAAGTAAGAAAATATTACATTTTAACCTAACTATGCTTGCCATAATCAACTTTATTACAGTGCTCTCTGTCTAATAACCAGGCTATACTCACCCCTCAACTATGATCAGAGGGGATGCACCAGAAGCTTAATCCATGTGTGGACCCTGCAAATGGCTTTTGGGCTTCCATTGTCATCCATTGTCTTCTGTCAACAAAGTGTTCATAATTTAAGCTCTGGCACCATTCCCTTCTTTAGATTTGGATTATATTATTTGCAATCCTTAGATCACACAGGCTAATGTACTTCTTCCATGTGGATTTAGCTGACACCTCACCTAGATGGCTGCTTGTTTATAAAAAAACCTTTAAGACCACAGATGCTATTCTTTCTGACAGGTGGGCATCATCTAGTTTCTTCACCACAAAAGAACCCAGATCTTCAGTGGTTTCTTGATGAAGGTGAGCATTAGGAAGTATGCCATGATTTGCACAGAAGCAGATTGCTTTATCTTATTCCTCAGTTGAGCTTTCAGACTAAGACAGGCTAGGAAAAAATCAGTCGGTAAAAACCCCATGGGTGACAAACACTGTCCTGATCAGAAACAGATCCCAAGGACAGGCAGAGTCCTTTTTCTGTTGTGCATGTGGTTGCCATGAGTGGGGACTGACTACAGGGCAGCTGATAGCACATACAACACAACTCATTGTCAAACAGCATTTCGAGTTACAAGGAACCCTGCTGACACTGTGCACAGACATTGGACTGCTGGCTGCCAATCACAAGGTTGGTGGTTCAAACCTACCAGTTGCTCTACAGCAAAAAGATGAGGCCATCTGCTCCCATGACGATTTACAATCTTGGAAACCCTGAGAGGGTTGCCACGTGTGGGAATTGACTGGCTGGCAATCGGTCAGTTAGGGAGTTAATCAAATTGCAGGTGTAGTGTATAGAACATATTTCAAATTTAAGAGCTTTTCAGAATTTTAACATAAAAGGATAAAACCATAGTGTATGTAAATTTGCCTCGTGACAGATTCTGATATTAATTTCAATGTCATCAGTTTAGTAGATGTTGACTCAATATCAAGTTGTGACAGTAAGCAGATGGCACTGGCAAACCGGATATTTGCAAGGGATGATGCAGTAAATATCCTGGACAAGTACTGGTAGAGAAACTTGCATTCCCAGTAGGTTAAGGGACAAAGAGGGGGTGGTGGTGATTGGAGTTCTGTGAAAGGGAGAGTCTGTGATAGTCTGGGACCTTGTCTGAGGGGCTTGGAGAGGCTGGGAGGACCTGAAGAAGAAAACCTTTCCTCTCTTTTTGATATTTCAAGAAGGTTTCTTGTGGAGCTGATCTCACCAATGCTGATAACTGGATTCCACAACCATCTTGTGAAAAGACAGAGCAGCAAGTTTGCTTTACTCAAAGTCTGGTGCTCATGACCTGAAGCCTTGGTTATCTCCCTCATCTTAAGAACTCGTTATTGTGATTTAGGTGGGTGATGATGGTGGGGGTTACATTTCAGATCATCAATATGTTCAAATGATGTATCAAACCGCCCAGTAGCTTGATCTGCTTCCTGCCTTTCCCCTCCCTCTCCCATCCCCGGAGATCATCAGTCTAGTACTTTTGCTGTGAAAAAACTATCTTGATTTTTTTTCTTTTATAATAATTGTCTCATACAATATTTGTCCTTTGGTGATGGACTAACCTCTCAGCGACATGTTTTCCAAATCCATCCATGTTGTGAGATAATCCCGTTTCATCACTATCCCTGAGTGATTCGCAATTATTTATTTCTCCATTCCACTGGCGTGGTTTTCACCTTCATTCCCCTGGCCCCACCATCAGATGTCTTGCCAACACCTCCAAAGGCCCAAAGCCCACAGGTGGCCCGAGGCCTAGGGGTCCTGTAGATGCAGACCATAGAGGAGCATGGAGCAGGGGGAAATGGGGTAGGGGATGTCTTAAAGACAAATGGAAGTTGTTCATGTAATTGACACATCCAAATCTAAGTCTCTGCTTTGGTGAAATGGATTTTGAAACCTGCCAAATGAAGAAATCTCTTCTGGATTTACTAAGCGTGCACACAGGCCCCTGCCTAAGCACTTAGTCCATTTCCATTTCTTCCTCGGTTTCAGTCTCTGCTCAATCTCTCTCCCATCAACTAAAGTCTAATAGGCCTCTGACCCAGAAGTAGATCTGCCCCCAGCTGTGTCTCAGATCACTGCTGGCACAAAGGTCAGTGGGGCAAGGCTAACAGACCTCAGGAGAGGCTGTCTGTCCCTGGAGACGCCTGCCTCTGAGCCAGGGCAGCCCTACTTCTTGTTGTTGGCAAAGGCTTCCTCTTCTCTGGCACTTTCACAATCCTATCTGCTCAGCAGACATCCGTCCCGTCCCGAGGTAACCCTGGAGAGGTGACTGTGAGAGCAAAGGCCAGCCACCCTGGTTCCGATTTCCTACCTTCTGCAAATGGAAAGTGGAGAATACAGAGAGGATGAGGAGGGACTCTGGAAAGGGTGGATTTGTTCAGGCCCTCAGGTGGAGGGGGTGGTGTTGGCAAAGTGTCCACACTGTAACCCAGTTCATAATTTCATTTGCTCCCCCTTTCTTGAAAAGACCAGAGTCAGGTGTTAGGCGTCAATGGTCCCTCCTCCCCACCGCCCCTTCTTGCATGTGATCTCACCGCTCACCTTGGCCTGAATGCATCCCTAAAATAATCTGCGCAGCTCCACTCTGTCCTAGATAATGCTTGACACACTGCTTCTCCTCTGTGCTCAAGTCTGTCCTCCAGTCTCTGTTTGTCTCTCTTTGCATAGAGAATGAGAAGAATGAGATTAAAATAAAAAGAAAAGAACAAAAGATTGAACCACTCAGTGGTATGGTATGTGGATTAGGCCCCAATAAAACTGTTTTTTTTTTAAACTGTTTTTGAAAAATAGATCAATTTGCTGTTGCTAATCTAATGGCATGGTTCATTTAATGGCATAGGTTGGATTCCTGACCAATGTGTGTCAGGTGTAGCCACAAGTCCTCTGCCATCAGAGACTTAATGTGACCGTGAGGCAATTCAGATTTCAACAGAACTTCCAGACTAAGATGGAAGAAAGGCTTGACTAAAGCCCACTTCCTAAAATCCACGAAAACTCCACAGGACACCACAGTCTGGGCTGTACCTGGCCATGTGGATGGACCAGGCCCAGGCAGAGTTTCCTTCTGTGGGCCCGAGGTCTCTGATGGTCATCAGACTTGGCAGCAGCAGCAGCAGCAGCAGCTCATGACAGAGGACTCAGAGGGTGTTTACGAGTCTGCAGTTTGTTCAAAAGCTCCCTGAGTAGGGCAAGAGGCAAACAGGACTCAGGAACCTTCACGCACACCCACCCCACCCCATTCACCTTAAAACACAGCCTGAAGATGTGTCATTTGTCTCTTTTACACATTAAAGCACCATGTGAGAGGCCAGATGGAGCCCAAACAGGAAACTAACTGGTGGTGCTGCCCAAAATGAAAACAAAATAGAACCAAACAAAGCACAAACAGCCCCCAGGACACTTGTGAGCCACTGGATAAAAGGGCTAGTCATCCCAGGATAATTCTTTTTGACAGGTTTTTGACAATGTCCTCATCACATGCTGAGAAAGGGTCAAACTTAGTGGTTAGAGTATAGGCTCTGGTGACCTACTCTCTAGGTTCAAAGCCAAGCTCTGCCATCCACTAGCTCCTATGAAAGTGTTTTGATGTCTTTGTGCTTCAAAGCACCCCATTTCTAAAGTGGATAATAGCAGTTGGGTAGCATGCTGTTGTTATGTTACGTGCGGTCAAGTTAATATGTGACTCATAGTGAGGTCACGTGACAGAATAGGATTATGCCATAGACTGTAATAGATAAAAGAATAGATTTCCAGACCTCTCTGCCAAGGAGCTTCTGGGTGGGTTTGAACTGCTGAGTTTGTGATTAGCAGCCCAACACATAACCCACTACCTCATCAGGACTTTCCCAACTCTAGTCAGAGACATAAACACTAGTAGTTTGCAATTGACCAGGACTACTACATCATTGATGTAGCCAAAGGGTGCAAACCAGAGCTTCTTTTAGTCTCCAGAGAGTTGGTTGGTTAACATGTCCCCACTCACTACTGATATAATAATGCTGGACACATAATGTATGTAGTACGTGGTAAGAGTTCAGTAAAATCCAAATACCTTTGTTCTCCATTACTTTCTTCCATGTGCTCTTCCTCTTCCTGCCCCAGTACAAACACCAAAGCACCTAGCTGCTCCTGTGTGGGTTCCTATGTTTGACTCCATCATCGCAGCACCTGCCTGTTCTAATTGCCTCCCAAACTAAAGGCCTTATCTCCCAGCACCACATCTGACAATAGTCTACTGTGTTCCACAAAGTGACTCACGTTTGGAAGTAGATACCCAAGTCTTTCATTCTAGTCTGTTAGTCTACAAATCCCACTGAAAACCGCTGCTGTTTGCTTCCAGTAAATGTAACATGCAACTCACCAGAGTATGGCAGAGATGTCCATGCATGGATGTTAAGGCCACACTTTAAGGCTTTTATATCAGCATGTCAGGGCCAGGATTATCAGTGGTTTGGAGGTGAAGTCCTAGTAATCTCCTTGTGGTGAGACTTCTTTGAGGGTGAGCACATCTATTACAGTCTATGGCATAATCCTTTGAGTCACATATTAACTTGACTGCCTAACATCTCACCCATGGAGGGGACCTTGTTTGAGCCATTTTTTTGATGTAGACCTCTCTCTAAAGACATATATAAGCATCATTGGTTTTGCTTTTCTGGAGAACCCGACTGATGACATTTTTATGCTTTCAAATTTTTGAGACTAGACACAATTGTATGTACAATAACTAAGTTTTTGAAAGAGATTAATATGGACCATGGAGTGGGGGGGAAGCTCCTAAAACAGCACAGAACTTCTTTACAACAGCATTGACATGTGGCTCCAAAGAGAGTTACAGAGGATGCCCTGAACGAGCAATAGAATAGCTAAGTATCAAAATGATCATTCACTTTTTCAACAAATGTAATTTATTTACCATGTGTCAGGTTTTGTGCTTGCCCTGGGCAATTAGTGACCATGATCAGGGTCAAGGTTGAAAGAATAGATATCAACCTGGAGGTGAGGTTTGAAGGGGAACAACCTCCAAAAACTTCCATGGATTTTTTTCTTTTTGGCATCACTGCCCTGGTGGTGGGAGTAGGAGGCTCAGCCTTTGCTCCTGTGAGCTGGAATTGAACCTCCATCCCATTGGGCCGCAGTCCCACGCACAACCACTACATCACCGGGGCTCAGCCCCCATGGATTTTTTTTAAGGGAGCTATTCATCCAGGAATTTCCCTGGGAGCTTCTCTACCAGTCTTTAATTCACAGCCCTGCAAACTTCTGTCTGAGGAAAGTGAGGCAGGACTGTACATTCTCCCCTCACTGTTGAATGGCTAGCAAGAGCTAGGAAAACCATGTGACTCTGCCAAGATTGTGGAGAGCAATACTGGGGGAGGTTTGTGAACCCCAGCCTACTGGTGGCTCCATTCTACTGTCCCCGGCCTCACTCGTTCTAAGATAATAGCTTTGAAATCTCCTCCTGTCAGCTACTTGGTCTGAGTCATCTTGGTTGCAAGCCACAGGACTGAGGTCAGATTCTTGAGCAAGAAGAAACCTGTTCTGCGGAGTTCTCACGGCACTGTTTGTGAAAAGGAGGATTGTCCCATCATGTTGTCACATGCACTAGTAAGGAAAAAGGAGAAATGGGTCCCTAGTAGCGCTAAAAGTATTTTTGACTTGGTTTTCATTTATCTGGACCAGGGAAAGACAATGTTTTGAGAGGGAAGAGTCAACCCTGTCCTTCACAATAATTTTAAAAGTATTTAAGAGTCATAAATATATATATTTTTACAAACAAATGGAATCACCATATCTAAATAAATCCTTTAAAATGTTCTAAATGAAAATATGATAGTCTTATTATCATTCTCAATTTTCCTTCAGAGCCACATGTATGTGCTAAGAGAGCCACAGTTTGCTGACCCCATTTCTGGATAAAATGACAAGATGAGAAGATTACTGCAAAAACAGCACAACATCATGACAGGTTCTGATTCCTATTTCCCACACCCACCAGACTTGTTCCTTGCTATTTTCCTTATCTAGATCACAGATCCCTGCTGCAACATTGTCTATGGTCTGCTACAATGGTGTTTTAGTGAACATGAATCCATTTCTCAACCAAACAAAGCTTAGGCAAATAGAAGATGCTCAGGTTACTTACTTAACAGCTTCCTATTGCAGCCATTTTCTTTATCCTCCTGCTTTTACACCTCAGAAGAAAGTCCTGGCAATCTAATTTCCAAAGGAGGTCTTTGGCAACCCTTGGCAGCACCACTCTTCTCTGGCATACACGAAGTTGGTGTGAACCAAAATCAACTCTACAGCAACTGGCTTTTGTTTTTCGTTCATTTGTTGTCATTCCACTTTGAATGATGGAGCACTCAACACAAAGAACATTCTAGCTGGAGATGTTAAGACACTAAAACAGGCCATTGAAGAATGCCATGTATACCTCTTACCAGGAAATCTGTAAGTCATGCCACAGGAAAGTAGTTTTCAGGTGGGGCTTATTGAGGTGCCTGGAAGCAAGATACAGGTTTCAGTGATTCTAATTTCTTTCCATAACTCAGTGGAGTCTGATGATCAAAGGCATGGGCCTTAGAATCAAAAAGGCCTGAAAAGTAGACACAGCTCTCAGTTCTCTTAGAAATTTTGGGTACTCAATCTCTCTGCAACAGGCTATACTGAGGTTTAAATAAAATTAATGAATACAGAACATTCAACATAGGATCAGACACCACAGAAAATGCTCAGTACATATCATTTTATTGTTCTTGTTCTTTAGTTGCCATCAAGTTATTTCCAGATTATTGCAACTCTAGATGCACATGAAACACTGTTCAATTCTGCACCATCCTGACAATCTTTGCTATGCTTGAGCATATTGTTGCAGCCACTGTGTCTGTCCCTTTCTTTGAAGGTGTCTCCTCTTTTTCACTAGCCATCTCTTTTACAGGCAGGATGGCTTAGCTCCTGGTACCTAGCTCAAAGTTCATGAGATGAAGTTCCACCTTGTCATCCAGGTTCATATTTCTTTCAAGACAGCTTTGTTCTTTCTTCTGACAGTCCATGGTATATTCCATATTGGTCACTGGCACCATCATGCAAAGGTGTCCATTCTTCTTTGGTCTTGCGTCTTCATTGCCCACTTTTCACCTTTCTATGAAGTCGTGGAAAACAGCAAGGCTTGAGTCAGGTGAACCTTAGTCTTTACAAGGCATCTTTCATTTGAACACATTCAAGAGGTCTTTTACAACAGAGTTGCCTAATGTGGCACATCATTTGATTTCTTGACTGCAGGTTCCCTGAGTGTTGACTGGGGATCCTAGCAAAAGAAAATTCTTGACAACTTCAGTATTGTCTCCATTTCTTACAGTGTTGCTTATTGATCCAGTGGTGAGGAGTCTTTGATCACTATGCACAAGTGCTTCAAGTCTTGTTCTCTTTCAGCAAGTAAGGTTGTGTCATCAAATATCACAGGCTGCTAAGGAGTCTTCCTCCAGCCTTGAAGCTGCACTCTTTGTCACATGGTCCAGATTCTCAGATGATGTGCTCCATATACAGCTGTGTACTACACATTTGGCTTGGAGTTCCATTCATTCTTTTAACTCATGTCTTGTTGCTCTCACAGACTCATTCACATGTAACTGGGGAGCTTTATTCTTCTACGTTCAACCCCAAATTCACAAGTCTCCAACTCTCCCTCATTGGACTATCTCAATTGGTTCTCTGTTGGTATTGCAGTGACCCAACTCAGTGCTGTGGTTTCCACAGAAAGTGTCCACAAGTCGTATTGCATCATTTAGTCGGTCTTGTGAGATCCTGATAAGCAGGTGACTGCCAATATCTTGGCTGTGCCTCCTCATTCTGTAATCATGAAATCGCATGTTCATAAAGCAGATTCTTCAAAGGGAGCATTCAGCCTGGGATACAAGCTCTGATAGGCAGACTTAAGACTGGGGCAGCTAACAACCAAGTCTTCAAGGAGAGCAAAAGTTGCTAAGCGAGGTTGGGGAGTGTGTTTAACGAAGGAATTGTGCAAGCATTCGAGTTCTAGGAAACAAGAACTCGGAGAGGCTGAGAGCTTAGCTGCCAGGAGAGTAGGAGTTAGAAATCTTACTTGATAGAGGGAGAATTTCAGAAGAGAAACAGGCACAATTTTTTTTTCAGACTTTTCTTTTTTTGGCATCACTGCTCTCCGGTGGTGGGAGTAGGAGGCCCAGCCCCACTGCTGGAATTGAACCTCTGTCCCAGTGGGCCGCAGTCCCGCGCACAACCACTACACCACCGGGGCTCAGCCCCACAATTTTTTAAATAGTAAGTTTTGTGATGATATAAATTTCCTTCTTTATTCTGATTGTCCAAATTAGAAGATAAAGGCAGGCATTGCCTTTTCTGGTGTGTTGTACATGACTAATCCAATATCATGCACGAGGATAAGTAACAAAAATATTGTATTAAATTATAGAAACCTTTATTAAGTGAAAATATCAAAAGGCGAAGCTGTTGTTTCTTTTTTGATTTGTAATTGGGATTAATACATAGATCATTCCATAGATCAATCACATGAGCAGAATTTACATTTGTTACCACAATCAGTTTCCAAACATTCTTTTCATATATGGACCACTTGATGTCATCACCCCTCCATCCCTCCACCACTTCCCTGTCCCCCTCCCTCCAAAATCCTTATTTCATCCACTGACTCCATAAGTTTATCAATCCTGGTTTTCAAACCCCCCAAAATGAAAAACATCTACCACAACTTTAAAAGGGTGACCTCCAATGACATAGCACTCCCAGGAGACCTCCTAATGTGTACAATTAAAAAGCAAAACAACACAACCCGCCAAAACATAAGATTTTGTGTTTGTTTTTTTTTGGGGGGGTGAGGGCATCACTGCCTCTGGTGGTTGTGGGCGCTACCCAGTGCCACTCCTGAAAGCCGCCGTTGGATTTGAACTGCCAAGCTCACGGGCTGTAGTTCTGCACTCAACCACTTATGCCACTGGGGCTCAGCCCAAAACATAAGATTTTGGTAACTAGATCAGGTACAGCGTGTACCCTAAGGGGAACCTGCTCACAAGTTCTCTCTAAGTCAGGCTTCTGCCTTTGACCTTTACTCCACTTGCCATGCACTCCGTTTAGAGCCCACTCACTCTCCTCCTATCTCTCAATTGTGGATAGAGGCATTCACTGGAAGTCTATTTCCTGTATAGTTTCACCAATGAACCTGCCATCCGTAGCCTCTTTAAACAAAATTCTCAGGCTTGAGGCTCTGATAATAATCCCTCCCTTCAGCCTCGCTGTGCTTGAACTCAGTTGGCATCTCCCTTAGATGTCTGATTCTTTGGAGACAAGCCTTCAAGACCCCAAGTGACTTTTGATCTGATAGCCAGGCACCAACACATTTCTTCAGCATATTTGGCTATAGCCCCCAGCTCCTTCATGTTCCCTTCCTGGAGGCTGGTATGGAGAAGGGCCATGATGTCAGAACCAATTGTTTTCAAGTTGGAGCTGGGATTTAGTGTGAGCCCCCAAACCACTCCTGGATTTATGTTTGGTTGTTTGGGTATTTCAATTTATTCTTACTTGGGAATTAACTCAAATGTCGTGTCATTGCTTTGTTCAATCATGTCAAGCAGAATTGAGCCACTGCTTCCATAACCAGTTCCTAAGCATCCTTTCTGGGTACCTTGACATCATGTCCTTCTTATTGCCCTCCCCACCCTCCGCTGTCTTCCTGACCCCCTGGTTCCACTTGCTATCCCTATGGGCTCATCAATCCTGGGTTTCATTTACTGAAGAACAGAAAAATATTTCTTACAACTTCAAGAGGCTAATCCCCCAAAGTTGTTGTTTTTTGATATATTCCCAACTCCAAAGAATTCTGCACGATTCAATATACACCAAGTCAAAGCTTCATCTTTTTTTGTATCCTCCAGGGCTCAGACTGTTTTCCTTTTAAACTTTATTTGAATTCAGGGGACAAAAACAAGTTGGAAGTAGCAAGAGCCACGGCCATAGGGCAGAGAGAGAAATGTTTCCCCATGAAGGTCTCATAAGAAAGCTCTTGTTACTCTTGAAGAGTGAATAAGTGCAGTCATGAAGAGTCAGTACACAGTCATATCTCTTGTCGAAAAAAATCTCCTGGTACAACTTACCTGATCTTTGAATTGCCATTACACGTCTCAGTTTTCTCAGCCTTCATAACAAACTCCATGATTGTCTTGTGCCCTTTGAGAAATTTTTTTTCAAGATTACGCCTCTGGAATTCTATGAGCAGTGGCCATAACCTTCTTGCCTTGCCTCCAACTTGCTCAGCAGCAACCCTCCGAAGCCATGGTTAGGGTTGGCTATTTTTAGAAGGCACCTTAGAGAGACTATGACAATTGTTTACTGAGAGGACTTGTTTTCAGACCTCCACTGAGAGCAGAGATAAGCTTAAACATGGCTTTAAGTGATCTCATGAATTTATGTAGCAATACTTAGTAATTTACACTCACTTGAAGATATTAAAATCTGAGTTCATTTTTTGAAACTGCTTAATATTTTTGTTGTTGTCAGCAGTCTTATAGGCTTATAATTCACACAGCATACAATTCATTAGTTCAATTATATTAAAAAGAGTTGTACAATCATCAATACTATCACATCTAAAATACTTCTTTCTTGTACTCCTTGTTATTAACTCCCCATCCCCCACCCCAGCCCCTGCCACACTCCTTAGAAATCATTAAAGCAGTTACTGTCTCTACACATTTAGCTAAGCTGGATTTCATATATAGAAAAACATAGAAAAAAGAAAACATTGACAACAATATGAAAGTAAAACAGAAAAAGTACAGTAGAGAATAAAGCAAAATAAATAAATAAATGCCTAAAACAAAGTTCTCCTAATTTAAAACAAAAACAGGGGGAAGGGAAAATACACATGGAGTAAGCCTCTGGCGAACCCCCTTTGACCACAGACCAGGCTGTGAGTTGTTTACAGCAGGTAGAGTGCATTGGAAAGTGGATTATTGCAGACAGAGTTAACACCTTCAACACCTTACCATTTTTTAGCCCATTATCATATTAACTCTTTCAACTCATTTTAAATTTGTTCTAGTTTTTAAGTTACTTACTCTTTTGTTTGTTTTGTTTTGGGGGAGGCGTCACTGCCCTCTGGTGGTTGTGGGAGCTACCCAGCCTTGCTCCTGGAGAGCCGCTGCTGGATTTGAATCGCCAAGCCGGTGGACTGCAGTCCCACACTCAACCACTACGCCACCAGGGTTCAGCCCTAAGTTACTTACTCTTAACTCTCAATATAAATGCTCCATAAATCTCTGGCAAGCATTCAGTCTATTTGGACTACTTCCAATATCAGGGAGCATAAATAATACTAGGAGGCAACTCATCTCATTCATTCATCTAAAATTCATTTTTAATTGAAGTGTAATTCCATACAGTACAATGCACACATCTCATACACAGAGCTTAATGAGCTTAGAAAAATACATCCATGTATCCATGGTCCTAATCAAAATGTGGAAAATTGTTCTCTCCCAGAAAACTCTGCCGTGCTTTCCTTACCTAACCCTCCCTCCCTTCTCCCAGAGGCTGGCAGTCCCTCCCTGAGCCATGGCGTTGGTTAGACGAGTTTTGCCTCTTCTTGAGCTTCACACACTTTTGTGTCTGGCTTGTTTACTTCATGCCATGTGTTTGAGATGTGTCTGTGTTGTGGCATGCATTAATAGTTGGTTCCTTTGAAACAGACCATTGCTGAGCAATTAGCTCGCTATATGAATAGACTTCAATTTGTTTATCCATTCACCTTCTCAAAGACATTTGCATTGTTTCCAGTGTTCGGCAATCAAGTCCCAGTAAACTTTCCTAAGCAAGCCTTTTTGTTCCTATGTCATCTCATTTATTTCAAAAGCCCTGGATTGTAAGGTCGGTAAATGCTTACAAGTTTTTCAAAGTGGGACCATGTTTCACACCTTCACCAGCAACATGTAAGGTGCTTGCTTGTTCCCTAGCCTCTTAGAAGAGTTGGTATTGTTTGTTAGACTCGTCGATGGTAACCGTTCTCACAGGTGTGCACTGGCAGCCTACTGTGGGTTTAGTTTGCATTTTCCTAATGGGGAGCAGCCTTGGTTATGTGCGTATTGGCTAGGTGAAACTTCTCAGTTGTGAAGTGCCCAAATCTTTTGCCCACTTAAAAAATTGAATTCCCATTTATTTCTAGGAGTTTTTTATATACTTTCTTTAGGTGTCCTTTGCCATATAAATATCATATCATAGAGTATATATATATATATATATATATATATATATATATATACTCAGTCTGTAGCTTATCTCTTTTCTTCGTTGTGTCTTGATAATCAGAAGCATTCATTTCAGTAATGCACACTGACACAGTCTTCTCTCTGATGGTTGTGTTTTTTTATTTATAATTCAGTGCCACTGAGTATACTCTTCATACTGTTCAATCATTATGGTTATCCCTCTCCAAATGGTTCCACCGCCTTTAAGATGAACTCAATGCTGCCTAAGCAAAAACTCTTCTTCCTTCATCTACGGTGACCATAGGTCAAATTTGGTTTCTTTCTTTTTTAAAGGTAGTTTTTCTTGATCTAATGTTCACATATCACACACTTCCACCACTAAAGTGTGTCCAAAAAGAGTTGTATATCTACCCTCACAATCAGCTCTAAGGCTCACCCCACCGATGACTGCCATCCTGGTAGCTGGCCTCCAGAGTGTTTTCTTCTAAAACGTTAACAATTCAGCCTTTACATTTGGGTTTATGACTACTCTCAAGAGAACTAGGTTGGGGTGGAGATTCAATGATCACATGTAAGCAACAGGGTTTTTTTTTTCATTTACAAAAATACTTTTATTGGGGGTGTTTACAGCTCTTATCACAACCCAGACATTCTGCCAGTATGTCAGGTATATTTGCACATTTGCTGTCACCATCATTTTCAGAGCATTCTCTTCCCACTTGAACTCCTGATATCTGCCTCCCCTTTCTTTCCTGTTTCTCCCCCACCCACCCTCCTTCACCAACACTTGATAAGTTATAGATTATTTTTTCCATATCTTACATGGTCCTCTGTCACTCCCTACCCACTTTTCTGTTATTTGTGCCCCTGGTGGGGGAGGGGGGTTCTAGGTTGATTCTTGTGGAGTCTTTTTCTTTATTTTTTTTAAAAAATCATTTTATTGGTGAATCATACAACTCTTATCACAATCCATCCATCCATCCATTGTATACAAAGCATATTTGTACATTTGTTGCCATCATCATTCTCAACACATTTTCTTTCTACTTAAGCCTTTGATATTAGCTTCTCATATTTTCCCTATCTCCCTGCTTCCCTCCCCACATAACCCTTGATAATTTATAAATTATTATTATTTTGTCATTTCCTACACTGTTTGATGTCTCCCTTCACCCACTTCCCTGTTGTCCATCCCCCATGGAGGAGGTTATATGTAGACCCTTATAATCAATTCTCCCTTTCTACCTCACCTTCCCTCCATCTTCCCAGTATTGCCACTCTCACCACTGGTCCTGAAGGGATCATCTGTCCTGGATTCCCCATGTGTCCCATTCCTATCTGTGCCAGTGTACATCCTCTGGTCTAGCTGGATTTGTACAGTAGAATTGCGATCATGATGGGGTGGGGGGTGGGGAGGAAGCATTTAAGAACTAGAGGAAAGTTGTATATTTCATTGTTGCTACACTGTACCTTGACTGGTTCATCTCCTCTCATGACCATTTTGTAAGGAGATGTCACTTCACCTCCAAATGGGCTTTGGGTCCCCAATCTGTAATCCCCCTAATTTATAATGGTATAATTTTTAGTTCTTTTATGCCTGATACCTGATCCCTTTGACACCTCATGGTCACACAGGCCAGTGTGCTTCTTCCACGTGGATTTTTTTGCTTCTGAGATAGATAGATGGTTATTTGTTTACTTTCAAACCTTTAAGACCCCAGATGCTGTATCTTTTCATAGTTGGCGCCACCCACTTTCTTCACCACATTTGCTTATGCACATATTTGTCTTCAGTGATCATGTCAGGAAGGTGAGCATCATGGAATGCCAATGTAATATAAAAAAGTATTCTTGCATTGAGGAAGTAATTGAGTGGAGGTCCAATGTCCATTTGCTGCCTTAATACTAACCCTATAAGTATATGCACATAGATCTATTTCCCCATAATCGCATATAAATATATTTATATGCCAGTATTTAGACCTCTATAAATGTCCTTTGCCCTCCAGTTCTTTCCTCTACTTCCTTTTGCTTTTCTCTTGTCCCACTATCATGCTCAGCCTTCATTTGGGTTTCAGTAATTTCTCTCGGTTACATTACTCTTAATCAATCCCTATCAGGCCTCACACCCACCCTGTCACTGATTTTGGATCACTTGCTGTTCCCTTATCCCTGGATTGGTTACCTCCTTTCGCATCTCCCATGTCCCTCCAGAACCATTAGTCTCATTGTTTTCTCCTCCAGAATGTTTGCCCATTTTATCTTCTCTAGATAGACTTGCAGGAATAATAATATGTACAAAAAACCCCAAGACATAGCAAGATGAAGCAACAAAAGAAAACAAAACAATGACAACAACAACAAAAGAACTACTGTCCAGAAAAATAATATAAATAAGTAAAATAGCAATAATAACAAAAGAAAAACCTGTAAATAGTTCAAGGAATGTCTCCAGTTGAGTCTGATGGGGTGCCAAACTCTGGCCACAAAGTATATCTTCAGTATGCCCCACTTGTCTATTTGTGACTCCTCTGTGTTTGTGTCCTTCTCTATTTCTGATAGCCTATGTACTCCCAGTGTCAAAGTTCTCAACTTGGTCCCAATTCCCTCATTGATGGCCCTAATATTTGGGGGTTTTACCTTGAAGTCTGTGATCCACCTTGAGTTTATTCTTGTGCATGGAGTGAGGTAAGGGTCTTGTTTCATTTTTCTATAGGTAGATATCCATTTTTTTCAGCACCACTTGCTGAAGAGGGCATCTGCTTCCCATTTGATATTTTGGGGGCCCTTACCAAAGACCAGTTGTCTGTATGCTGATGATTTTATTTCTGGATTTTCGGTTCTTTTCCATTGCTCTGAGTATCTATTATTATACCAATACCATGCGGTTTTGACCACTGTGGCTGTATATTATGTGCTAAAGTCAGGTAAAGCAAGCCTTTCCGCGGTGTCCTTCTTGAGGAGTTCTCTGCTAATTCTGGATTTCTTCCCTCTCTATATGAAGTTGATAATAATTGTTTCCATTTCTTTGAAGAAAGATTAGGGTAATTATATAGGAATTGCATTAAACTTATATAGTGCCTTGGGTAGAAACTACATCTTTACTATATTGAGTCTTCTGATCCACAAGCATAGAATATTCTTCCATTTGTTGAGGTCACTCTTGGTTTCTTGTAATAGTGTTCTATAATTTTCCTTATATAGATCTTTCATTCTTTTAGTCAGGTATATCCCTAGATTTGTGCTTGGCAATTGTGAAGGGTACCACCTTTTAAATCTCCTCTTCTGTGGTCTTATATGATGTGTATACCAATCCGGTAGACTTCTGTTTGTTGATCTTGTATCCTGCCACTCTGCCATACTCCGCTATTGCTTCCAGTACTCCTCTTGTGGAGCTTTAGGGATTTTCCATATATAAAATCATATCACCTGCAAATAACAATAGTTTCACCTCTTCCTTCTCCAGGAAAATACCTTTGATGTCTTTCCTTTGGCTTATGCTGTCAGCTAAAGCTTGCTGTATGATATTAAATAAGAGTGGGAACAAGGAGCAACCTTGTTTGGTCCCCTTTTTCAGTGGGATTGTGTTGGTCTTTTCTCCATGACTACCATGTTGGATGTTGGTTTTTCATATATAGGTTGTATTGTCTTGAGGAATTTTCCTATCTTTTAGAGTGTCTTAAACAGGAATTGGTGTTGAATATGGTCAAGTGCTTTTTCTGCATCTATCGATATGATCATGTGGTTCTTATAGTTTTTTTTATGTCAATGTGGCAAATGATACTAATGGTCTTTTGTATGTTGAACTATTCCTGCATCCCAGATATGAACCCCACTTGATTATAGTGAATTATTTGTTTTATATACTTTTCCTTTAGCCAGTATTTTATTAAGAATTTTTGTATCAATGTTCATTAGGGATACTGGCCTGTAGTTCTCGATTCTTGAGGGATCCTTGTCCAGTTTCAGTATCAGTGTTAAACTAGCTTCATAGAAGGAGTTCAGGAGTTTGCCATCTTTTTCTATATTTTGAAAGAGTTTGTGTAGGATTGGTATCAATTCCTCTCTGAAAGCTTGGTAGAATTCTCCTGTGAAGTCATCTGATTCAGGGGATTTTTTGTTGGTAATCCCTTGATAACCTTGTTTAGAAATTTTCTTTTTTTTTTTTTTTAAATGTGGGCTTAACTCTCCTGGCTCACGTGGAATATCTTAGCTCTGCTCCATGAAGTCACATGAGCACATTAGCTTCATCTTTCAATGCAGGGAAAGACACTCTGTTGAGCAAATTTTTTGGAGCCAAACACCCAAAGATTTGAATCATAATTGTGTTTTTTTACATGAGAAACCCCAAAACCTCTGAGATCTTCAACACTTTTGTAGCTAAAAGTGAAAATAATTCTTACCATTCAGGATTGCTATGAGAATTGGAGAGAGTAGCTATCAAGCAGGAAATCCAAATTGGATCTTTGCACTTAATAGGCACTTAAAATAAAATTTAAAGGTGGTGACTATTGTGGTAAGTGATTAAGAATGATGGCTGAACTGATCTCCCTGCTTAATCTCTTCTGCTTTAGGTTAAATGCAACTTTTCCATAAAATATGATTTCCAGACATTACTCTCACCAGTTATATATGAAACATTTAAAAATCAATGACATGAGGGCACTAACCCATCAGAATAGGCCCACACCATTGCACTTGCCCAGGGTGGGGGAGTCCCCTATGGACTAGGCCCTGATTCATCTTTGGGTCTTTGGGTCCTGGGGGAGGTAAATTGACAGTGGGGACTACCAGCACCTCTTTGCCAATAGATATGTAAGAAGTTCATGTATTGAGGACCAGACCAGCACTGGTCTGTGCCTGCTGACTTCTCAGCCCTTCTTCCTCCATTAATACTCCTGATTGTGGAAGGGACTGTGGTTGTTTCTCAAGATTATTTCTCTTCTAACAGGAACAAAGAAAAAAAGTCTGTTTCAATTTATAGCAACATGACACAGGACTGTGTGAAATCGCTCCTTTGGGGTCCCCAGGCTGTCAATCTCTGCACAAGCAGACAGCCTCATCTCTCTCTCTCTCTCTCTCTCTCAGGACGGCTGAGCATCTTTAACCACCAACCTTGCTATTAGAAACCCCACACTGGACCCAAAGTACCAGCATGGCTGCATGTATGATGAATAGATCCCCTAACGTTTAAGTGGGTACACAGATTCTTAAAATAAAGCTGACATTTCCAGCGCTCCTTGCAAGAAGCTGTGGCTGTGTAATGAAAGATGTTCTGGCTAATGGAATGGGTGCCCTTTGGTTTGTGCCTCTCTCCCTGCCCATGGGCTGGAAGCCATCTTTGCCCGTGCAGATTCCGGATGGCAGAATAAGACAGAATATACATGTATATTCCCAGGATGTATCTTACCATTTATCTTTCTTAACTCTGTCTTTCGATAATCAGAAACTTTCATTTTAGACAGAAGGAGATTGGTAACTTCATGAAGCCTGTCTTAGGCACCGCCTTATTCAGGAGAGATATAAACTTTTATTGTGTTTAAAGCACCAGCATTTTAGACCTTAGTGCCCTGCAGCTATTTTCAAGTCAGAACCACCAAGACACTGATACTGAAAACTTGTGTCCCATTATCCCTTGCCTCACCCGTTTTCCAACAAGACCACTCTGTAATTTAGGCCAGCTTGTTGGAGCCTAGTCCTTAGTTCTTTCAGATAGGGAGAGATTTCGCTCCATGTTAGAGCAAATTCTCCCGCCATTGAGTTGATTCCCACTCTTAGAGACGCTGTGTTACAGCCTGGAGGGTAAATTGGTCCCCCGTAGTCCCAGAGTTTAAGAAAAGTAAATCTCACATTAGATTCTGCCATGCATACAGCCATTTATTAAATATAGATGAAGTCCGGCTCTTTTTCCGATGTTTTTCTCATACTTTGCTTGCTATGCTAGATGCAGCTGTAACATTCCAGATGTAGCATTCATTTAAACAGGCAACCAAACTCCTCACACCCAAAAGCTCTGGACACAGGATGAGTTAGAGATCAAGACCAAGACCAAGATCAAGATTCATTCTGATACCTGCTCAGGAGATGGGAGGAAGCTTCCATCAATGACATTCAACCAGCCATATATCTTGGATATTTCTGACTTCATCATTTCTAATATTCCTCAAGCTAATTAACAAGCCATTAATGAAAATCCATGGCAATGCACTAATTAAGAAAACTAATTTCTTATAGTGACTAAGATAAGGATAACCAATGCATTTGTAATAGCTATCTCTGGAGCGTGGACTTTTGGCTTAGAATGCTAACAGGCCACCCCTGTGGTCTGAATTTCTCATTAGAGTAAATGACAGCCCTCCAGTGCTACCCACACTAGAACAGCGATATCACGCTATCTATGCTGAAATATCTTAAGTGAATTACAGGCATCGTCATGCCACATCAGACATGCAAGAGCCCACTAACTGGGCCTTTCCACCATCAGAGAATCTGCACTCTCCTGTTCTCTTGAGGCCCAAAGCGTTTCCTTATTCATAGTTGCTATATTGTCTGTAATTAGCTCTTAAGTACTTGAATATAAACAGTGTGATGTGCCTGTGTATAAATGAACTTTAATTCACGCTGGAGGCCTCTCATTAATATTTAAAGTATCCTCACTCTTACGTGTGATCTGCATTTGAAACACCCTGGTCAGGAATCCACGCTGCAGAAAAGGCTTCACCAGGAATTTCAAATATCATCATCTAAAATATGAGTCGCAAAAGTCACTCATGAACTAAAGGCTGGGCCCGGGGGTCCAGTAGGCTAACTACAGAGTCTCCAGTTGCTGCTCTTCCTAAGTAACTTTGTTAGCTGATCATACAAAGAGTTGGTGGCTTTCTGACCACAGGCCATTTCATTTGCCTACAGGCCGGACTTTCCTGCACGGGCATGTGGGAGAGAGAAAGGCCCTGAGGCAGGGCTGAGCCTCCACTGACTCTGTGCCTGCTTGCTGAAAAGTACTGCGTGTGTGTGTGTGTGTGTGTGTGTGTGAAGACTGTCTGGTTGGTAGTGAGGGTGTTGGGGTGAGGGGCAGGGACACACACACACACACACACACACACACACAACCTGAATAAAAACCTGACACCTTCTCCATGTCCACATGGATTTCGCAACAACATTGAGACAAAACTTTCTTCAATCCTGACAGGATCATTACATGGCAGGCTTTGGTTTCAGTACCTGGCAGGCAGCCTCTCCTTTAATTGTTTGTGCCATCAGAGGTAGGTAACTCTTTTTACAGACAAAAGAAGCGAGGCTCTGAGAAGGGGCCTGTGCTAATGCGGCTGGCCCATGACAGACTTGAGTGCAAACCATGCGAATGAGTCCCCTGAATTTCATGCCTTTAAATTTCTCATTTCACCCCTCTAGGGGGCCCTAGTGGTGCTGTTGGGTAGGCATTGGACTTCTTGCTGCAAGGTTCATGTTTCAATCCCACAAGCCATGACCAGGGAGAGAAAGGAGGCGATCTGTTCCCATACATCTTGGAAACCCTATACAGGGTCGCTATGAGTCAGAATTGACCCAATGGCAGTGAGTTTGGTGTGGTTAGGGGGCCCTGGTAGCTGAGTGGTTTAGGTAGTGGACTACTAACCACAAGGTCAGAAGTTTGAACCTAGAAGCCTACCCAATGGAGAGAGATGAAACCATCTGCTCCTGTGAAGGTTTAGTCTCAGAAATGCAAAGGGGCAGTTCTACTGCCTTCTGGGGTAAATATGAGTCGGGATGGGCTTGACGGCAGTGCATGCAAGCACCCCTCGAAAGAGCCCAGGTGGTGGATGGAGGCCAGCAGAGGGCTGCTCCGCAGCCCACCTACCACTCCATGCGAGAAAGAGGTGGCGGTTCGTGGTACCCTCACTCGGAACTGCCTTGGAGGCGATGCGTTTGTCCTTTGGGTTACGATCCCTCCGGAATCCCTGGCTGATACATACGATCAGCATGCTGTGCTGCTGAGCAGTCCACCCAGAGGCACCCAAGGTGAAAGGCCAGGGGAGCAAACGTCCAAATCTGAGACACTGCAAACCCTCTAGGCCTCGTTCTATTCTGACAGACACGGAGTGGCTGTGAGCTGCGATGGACACTGGGCTCCCGTGTTAGTCTGGGTAGACTAGAGAAACAAATTCATAAGTGCTCATATGTGTATAAGAAAGAGTTTTATATACAAGAACAACTGTACATTAAGAAAACATCCCAGCTTAGTCCAGTCCACGGTCATAAGTCTGATATTAGCCCATATGTCTGATATCAATCCTTAAGTCCTCTTCAGACTCACAAAGCACATGAAATGACACCAGCATAATCAGAGGCCAGTGGGTGCAGAGTCTTGTGTATCCAGTGGCAGTAGAAGCATCTCAGCGCTGACAGGGGTCTTCCCTTGGCTCCTCCAGTTTCCAGGGCTCAGGGTCTGTCAGCATGCTGCCACGTGTCTAATCAGCTGCAATGCCTCCCAGTGAGTGCTGTCAGTAGAACATCTCCATGGGACTGAGTAGTGAGTCTCTCACCTCCAAACAGGAAATATGGCAGATTTCCCAGAATTCTCAAAGAAGGCCAGGCCCACACAGAGGTCTCCTTGACTATCTCCAGGTTGACAGACTAGACTCTACCCCTCCACTCTTAATCCTCAAATTAACATCAGATTAGGTGACTGCCACCGTTCCTATTTGATTTTAGGTAATTAAAGGGCCATAAAAACCCCACAAAACAGACTCACTGCCGTCTAGTCAATTTTGACTCCCAGTGCTCTTAGGACAGAGTAAAATTGCCCCGATGTGTTTCTGAGAATGTAACCCTCGATGAAAATAAAAAGCCTCGTTTTTCTCCCATGGAGCCCCTGGTGGTTTTGAACTGCTGGTCTTGTAGTTAGTAACCACTAAGCCACCAAGGCCATGGCAGGATTTCACCATTTTCCAGGGGAGAAGGTGTAGATTCTGACTTTGATGGGGAGAGAAAATGAGGACACAGTGAGCACACGTGCGCGTGCGTGCGCACACACACACACACACACACCCCGTGTGGAGGTGAATGACACAGGGGGAGGAGCAGGACCCACACACAGTGCCTGGCCAACTGTGAAATATTCCATAGCGTCATTGTCTCAGAATAACAGCCCTTTAGAATTAAGAATAGGCCTAATTTGCACTTCGTTGGTTTTTTCATTTACATAATGTTAGATTGCAAAGAAAATTCATACATAAAACCCACTGCTAATTTAGCATTGAGGTTCCTGTTTAAATAACCACTGAAAGGAAATGGGTTTTTTCCCTTAGCCCCTCAGGCCAGTGTGCTGACTCTGGGCTTGTGTCAAACCCCAAATGAGGATATCTGAGAGGATCTGTTATTATGATCCAAACCCTGATCACAATCACTTGAAGGATCCAATCATTTGGAAGATCACTGGGGTGGAGGATTGAATGTGCTTGCTTCCTGGCTCTGGGCAGGTAGATTTCTTTGCACAGAGCCTTCATGAGACACATTGTATTTTCCACTGTGGTGGCAATGATCGTTTTAACAGGTGTGGATTCATCACCAGGTGACGGATGTAGAGATGGCAGAGAAGGAGAGACTGCCCCAAGGACGGTTATACGCATGACCAATGCATGCCTCCCTGTCAGGGAAGGATAGGACTTTTCCACAATTCTATTGACTCCAAAATACTAAGCAAATATTAGTAACCATTTCTCATCTCAGAAGCTTAGAGCTCCTCTCCCTACAGGTGTCAGCCATCCAGAGACCTCTGTCTCTCACAGAAAAGAGAGGGCTGACACCTTGCTGTTAGGATAATGGGCCACTCCC
The DNA here is from genome assembly GCA_004026705.1 of Nesogale talazaci. Taxonomy (NCBI): domain Eukaryota; kingdom Metazoa; phylum Chordata; class Mammalia; order Afrosoricida; family Tenrecidae; genus Nesogale; species Nesogale talazaci. The sequence goes on from PVJH01005022.1 coordinate 68,975, forward strand.
CCCTGAAAGCTGTAACTAACACATGTGTCCAGCCCCCGGGTCACCACCCCTGAAAGCTTTAGTTAAACAAGCCTCCAGCCCAAGAATAATTAGGGGGCAGCTGCCGCCATCAGGAAGCTTAGGGCATCCATCTTGTCACATGAAGACCCCAAGAACATTCCTCCCCTACTACGTGTATGCCCCTAGATCGTCCCTGCCTTCACTATTACCTATAGCACAACCCTTCTTGTAATTATGGGCTTGCATGTCTCCAAAAGACATATAAGGTTGGGTCAGAATAAAGGAGCTCTCTCTCGGCAGCCTCCTTGCCCCCCCAACTCCTGTCCCTGTCCTCCCTCTTCCCTTTCCCCATGTCGTCTCCAGGCCCCACCCCCACCCCATCTCTCTCCACACACGGACCACCAAGCGGGGTTGAGGTGAGCATCATACCGTGAAATGTGTCTGACTCCATTATTTCTCTTTCTTGTTCTCTGTGACTTTACTATAATGATTAATTAACTGTCACTGTGCAGGTGCGCCTACCGAATCCCTGATGTTATTGTTGGAGGCGGGCTCCTCTGACAGCTCCCGGTGTTGTCAAAGGGAGGGCAAAAGGGGCCTTGTAGCACGTGTGTGGGTCCTGGGGAAATGGCTGGCCAAAGCAATGTGTCCCAGGAAATGCTGTCTACACAGCACCTAAACGCCACCCGGGACCGTGGGACCAGCATCCTGACTCATGGCCAGCCACGTGTGTCGGAGGACTCTATCGTGCTTCCAGCAGTTGATTTTTCAGATGAAGATCGCCAGGCCTTTTGTCTGAGGTGCCTGTGGGTGAACTTGCACACTAGCACCTGAGTGTGTGAACCCTAAACACCCCTCGGGGACTCCTTGTATCATGGAAGTGAACTTAAAACCGTCTTGGTGCTCCATCCCACGTTTCAGCTCTCCCCCAGGCACTTCCCCTCCCCCCCTCTAAAACAGGCCCCATTCTATGGTTCAGCTCAGCTCCCTCACACTTCCCTCTGTCTCCCCGTTTTGCTTCCATGCCTTTTCTGGTTCTTCTTAAATAGCTACCTTGGGGCAGCCTCTTTGACCCTCTCCATCTTCCCCACCCCCAACACACACACACACTTGGAAACTGTTCAGAAAAGACCTGGTTCTCTGGAAAGTTGTCCTCAGTTAAACACCTCCAAAGCAGTTGATCATCTTTCTTTTCAAAGCAGAGTTCTCTCTACATCCATGTGCTTGTATTTCTGCTACTTTGGGGTTTATACACCTTGTCTTCTTCAAGTTCCTTAAATATCCTGTAAAGATTACATGGTCTCGGACTTCTTGCCTAACCTCACGTCATAAGGAGGTAGAGACTCATTACCAGCATCCATAGCCCAAAGTTGGTATCTACGAGTCAGACATGCCCCTCTCTCAAACTTTTAACCCATTCTGAACCAGCCTCCCTCCCAGGGCACTCTGTGCTCCTCTGCTGGGTTCAGTAATTTGTTACAGTGGTCACACAGAACTCACAGACCACACAGAGTTCACAAATCTGTGAATAGTAGTATTTAGTTGGGAAATAACAGGTTACAATTCAACATCAGGAATGACCAAGGAGACAGTTCTCCTTGGAATCAGTATAGTTGCTTCTCAGCAGTTTCAATAGATAAGATTTTCTCTGGCATTGGGCTTCTCAGCTTCTTGACACCTGTACTCAACCTCTATTCTGCTGGCACAAGTGTTGCAAAATTCTTTAGCTCTGCCAGTAAATATCTGTGGATACTCTACTCTACCAGGAAACCTCCTGACCAAAGATACTTAGCTCTCTCACTCTGCAGGTTGGCACACAGAAGCCACCTTCCTCAGTGGTCAGAGAGCCTATCATGCCACCAGGGGCAGTCTCCTAGTACTACTGTGTTGTTTCTCTGCACTGCTTCTCACCGACCTGCAATGTCTCCTGTGTGCCAGCTCTCCATCTGTCTCCTGGCTCTACGAGGATCTTGAAACAGGGAACCCAAGTCCAAAGGAGGCACTCTGCTTTCGTCTTGTCTTCTTAGTGGAGTGCGGTAACCTCTGCCCACTTTTGAGTTGGTTCGCATTGAGTCTAGAGCACGGCCACATGGGTCAATCCCTCCATTAGAATTGAAGAACCATACCTGTCTGCAAAGACGACCCTTTGGAACTAAGGTGAGCCTGACTTTAGCCATTACTCGCAATTGCTTCATATGCATGCGGGACTCAGACAAAGACAGAGGGAGGGAAGAAGACGGAATGCATTTAATTAGGGTGTGGGCAGAGAATATTGACTCTACCATGGATTTCCAGGAGAATGAACAACTCTCTTTTGGAAGAAGTACAGCCAGAATGCTCCTTAGGAGTGAGGATGGTGGGACTTTCTCTTATACTTTGGACATGGCATGAAGTACCTGGAGATGGACATCAGGCTAGGTCAGTGACTCTCAAAGCGATGGAGTGATAAAAGTGACTTCCACAAGGGGCTCATTATGAGGTTGGTGCTGGGTTGGGCCGTGTCTTATGTCTGGGGGTTCCACGAGTCCTGTTCCATGAGATGACACCTAACAAGAACCGGAAGACCCGTAGAAGGTTGTCATAAACCTTATTTGCATTATTAGCAAGCTACCCAATCCTGGGAGTGCCACAAGAGCTTCATTTGCATAGTCCCACCCAGCCATTTGGCGGGAATTATGAGACGGTGGCAAGAAAAGCCATGTAAAAGTGATCCACTGTACCACAGTGGCTGCACCCACCGGTGAAACAGTGGCTTGTTGCTAACTGAAAGGTTGATAGTTCAACCCTTGGGCTCCCCACACCCCAGCCTTGCAGCATGAAGAAAGACCCTTTTGTGACCTCATGATTTTATGTTTGTAATTTTTAATGATCTCATTTTTTATTAATTAAATGCATCTTAAAGTAGGTGTTGCCACGACAAGGACAGGGGCCACCCTCCTCCACCCCACTATGAGGGATTCAGGTCGGAAAAGGTTAAAGCCCTAGAGTCCCCTGGTGCCTCCTCACCTGGAGGGGCGGCTCTCTCCCAACCTATGCCTTTTACTGAGATGCCTTCACGAGTGTCTCTGAGTGACTGGGACCCACTGGCCTTGGATCTGATTGTAACCCGGAAGGAGGAGTGTGCATCCTGTTAGGCAGGGGCCATGCTGTGCTTTCATCCCAAACGTCACCCTGATGGAGCCAGCATGAAGGTGCAGCAAAGATCGGCTGAAGATTCAGGGGTAGATAATTCCAGAAAGGTGAGCTAGAACAATGGTTCAGAAGACGGAAAGGCCTTGCTGGACCTCACTGAAGTCTCATGCTGCAGGGGCAGGAGTCTTTGTCCTAGTAAGACTCTGCCTGATCCCACGAGTTCAAGGCTTCCTAGACTGGTTATCAGCACCCTGGTCTGCGAGCAGACAGCCCAGACCCTGATGACCTTCCAGATCAGCCAGCTTATCAGCCCTGCAGCAGGAGGGTCCAGACCAGTGGGCACACACAGGCCTTCCTCGGGGACAGTCAGCACAGAGCGCTGCTATGCTCAGGACATGCAGCTTGAAGCAGCCATGACGAATGACCTTGAGCCCACTAATGAATCAGAGCTGTGACAGTCAGGTGGCTTTCCCGTCCTTGCCACCCCCCACACAGAGAGTCAGTACCAGAAGTAGGGAGGAGGCCGTGAACCTGATCCCCCAGACCTTGCCAAATTGGGCCCCAGCCAACCAGGGACAACAGTCATTTTTGTTTGTTTTTAAAATCCAGCCCTGAGGCCCGGCCCCTGACAGAAAGCTAAAAGGGGCTGCCACCTCTGGGCTGCATCTCACTACCTTCATCCTTCAGAAAGTGCAGACCCTCCGGGAGCCTGTCCCCAGTGCATCCGGACATTACTGCTCAATGAGCGTGCTGCCGCCTCCAGCCTGCTTGTTCTGCTCAGCACTGTCGTCACGCCAACCACTCCTTGTGAGACTCATTGGTGCCAGGATCTGCCAAGAAAAGGGGTCACTGTCACATCTATAATGGACGTTTTGTGTGTGTGTGTGTGGGCATCACTGCCCCCTGGTGGGAGTAGGAGGGAGGCCCAGCCTTGCTCCTGGAGAGCTGCTGCTGGATATGAATCGCCAACACAACCCTGTGGGCCACAGTCCCACACTCAACTACTTACGCCACCGAGGCTCAGCCTATAATGGACTTTTAAAAACTTATGTGGTGCACTTACGTACCAGTGGACTCTGAAAGTAGGATAAGTGGAATGAGGCAGGAAAAAAAATGTTTTGTCCTGTCTTTTTTTTTTTTTAATGGAGTAAACGTTTAAAGATTGGGGTAACACATAAAGACCTTGCACTAGCTGTACATAATTGTTCAGAAGCACCGGCAGCGAACATACAAGTGCCTCTTTATTTGTACATGTGGTCATGAAGGATGTCCTGGCCACTCACATACATGGTACTTCACCTCAACATAACATCATCGCTCTCATACTGCTTTATCTAATGCCCAGGATAGGTTTTCCCAATAACACACGCAAAAAGAATAAACAGACTACCCAGCCTTATCTCCCTGTAGCTCAAAGAGACAAGGCTTCAGCAAAGGGCACCTTCAGCGTGTAGCAAGCCTTCACCCTCCCTTCTTCGCCTCAGCATCATGGCACCCGTGCCCTTCCTGCCCTTTCGTGAAGTTATGCAAGTCCCACCCCTGCCTCCAGCATAGACACGGCCTAGGTGGCACAAAGACAGATCAACAAACTCCAGGTGAGGAAAAGGTGGGATGTAGCAGCAGTCAAGGAAGGATGAGCAGCTCAGGGATTGTCCACTGGCCTGCAGGACTCCTGAGATGCTGAGTAAGTAAGGCGCAAAGGGACGCTGGGACCGCAGCCCAGCTTCTTGGCCAGGCTGACCCTCCCAGTGCGGAGAGGCCCCGCCAGCGTCCCTCCAGCATCTTCTGGAGTGAACAGGAAGATGCTAATGTTTGTTCTCTCACGAGTGGGAATTCAAAATCAGTCTTCCTTCCAGAACCTACTGCTGGAGGAGTGAGTTGTGAGGGTGAAGGCAAGACAGTTCCCCTCGGCTGTCCATTTCAAGTCAGCAGAATCGAATTCATCTCAAATAATGCGAGGCAAGGGGGAGGAGTCCACAGACATAATAGCCATGTTGTGATCTTTAAGGGGATTGCAATTTTAAAAAGAAGGCAAATACCAAAAAAGTTGATCACAATGGGTGGAGGGGAACCTCAGGACTTAAAGAGAGTCATAAGCAAGGCATTCCCGGCATTCTCATGCCTCGATTGTGAGAAAGCAATAGATGTAGCAGGAAGGATTTGTCCCTCCATTTTGACTATGCAGAAACCCAGAAAAAGGGACTTGGGGACTACAGAACCTGGCTGGAGTGTACTGAGCAGACGCCTCGCCATGGTGTCAGGGTTGACTCTTGGAGACGCCGTGTGTCACAGTAGGACTGTGCTCCTTTGGGCTTCCGTGGGTGATTTCTCAAAAGTAGACCACCAGGTCTTCCTTTCAGTGCACCTCCAGGTGTAATTGCCTTGTCAGTCTTCCTACGAGCCTTTTGCACCACCCAGGGTCTTCAGATCTGGGAGGGTGGCAGGCCAGAACCAGCTGGAGATTATTGTCCTTATGATAGCCTAGAGAGGGCTTGGGTGACTATTGAAGTTTAGATCTAACCTCAATTTAAATGGCCTTATGACCAAGGTTTGCTTTGGGCAGTGGCTCTGAGCACTCACTGCTTCAGCCAGGCCATCAGACATGGTGTAGAGACCATTTTCCCAACAGCACACATGTCCTTGCTTTAGGTCTTGGTGTCATGCTTTAGTCATTCTCACCATATTCTGAACTTCTTTTTGTATGTTATTTTATGCTCAGTAGACTATTGTGTAATGTAAACAGACTTTGGTAGGCCCTGGGAAACAAAATGTTTTATTGAGATCACTGCTTTCTTGCCCTGGGTGGTGGGGAACAGAACCTGCAATATCCCTGAGGGAGGCACGCCCTGGAAAGGTCTGGAGCAGGGGTGATCCACCTGCCTCAGCCACCACCCTTTTATGCAGTTCCTCACGTGGTGGTGACCCCCGGACCATACAATGATTTTCATCACTACTTCATAACTGCATTTTTGCTATGGCCATGAATCGGGTGACCTCTGTGAAAGAGTTGTTTGACCCCCAAAGGGGTTGGAGAACTGCTGGTGGAGAGGGGGGAATCGGTAAGGCTTTCACAGTTACAAACCCATGGGTTTTGACTCAAGTTTTCCCTAGGATGTTCTCTATCTTTCTCCCACTGAGACCCATCTTAGGAGGGAGAGTCCTACTCTATTTTCATTGATCTCGCTAAAACTCACTTTCATGAAGTCGATGCTGACTCACCGTGATCTTCTAGGACGGGGAGAATGGCCCCTGTGGTTTCCAAGGCTGAAAATCTTTACAGGAGTAGACAGTTTCCTCTTTCTCCCACACGAGGTCTGGTGGTTTCGAACTGCTTGCCTTGTGATTAGCAGCAGCCCAACACATAACCCACTGCCACAGGGCTTCTTACTTTCCTGGAGCAGGAGACAATTTCCTTGGGACCTTCAGCAATGTGTTGTCATACTGTGTGTGTGTGTGTGTGGGGGAGGTTTGTCCTCTGTGTACATAACTACAAAGCAGTTTCAAGGGGGTTTCATTTCACACGATTTGTGAGAGAAGTCCAAATATCTTCATGCTTCAGCAGTTCGAGAAGTTGCGTTTCCAAGCGATCTTCCAGTGCACACATAGTGAGCAACACCTTGAGGCCAGTCTTTGAAGCCTGTGCTCCCTCATGGTTTGAGCCACATTTGAATCAAAGCCCTCATTACAATATGTCTTCTGGAAAAGCACAGGAAACAGGATTTGACTTGTGAATTCCCATATAGTAACATAATGCCCTGTTGGGCCCAATCAGGCTCTCAGGAGAGAGTCAGATGAATGCAAGATCACATTTGAGCAAGGAGTTGGGGGTGAGGGTGTGGTGGGGTTGGGCGGCATTGGTTCTAGCAGGTTGCGAAATGGTTGGGGCTTGGACCGTTTCCTCTTCTCCTTTTGGCCCTGTCTCTCACTATTCGGTGAAGACTTGAATAAGGCTTCCCAAAGGCGGTGTCAGATGTGGCAGCAGACAAAACCAGAGAATGTAGGTTGGAATCTGTCCTTTAATAACTGGGTGCAGTTTGGCAGGTCAAGTCATCTTCCTCTCTGAGCCTTGATCCCCGATACCTGAGGGTGGCCATAATGCGTGTTTTGGATGATTTCACAGGGCTGCTGTGAAATGAAAGAACAGATCATGTGTTATACTGCTGTGCAAAAGTATGTTACAGTTGCCCCAGAACCTCTTTGAATGTATTCTTGAGTGAGGATATAGGTTATTTTCTCTATATTCTGGGTGAATTTGTATTAAAAACATCATTAACTACCATGGATTCTGCTTCCAGTACAGGCATTTTTGACAACAGGGCCCTTATCCGGAGGCAGAAGGGGAGGGAAGTTCACGTGGGAGCCTTGGTGGTGTAGTGGCTAGGCCTTGAGTTGCGATCCACGTGATTGGCAGTTTGAAACCACCGGCAGCTTCAAGAGTGAAAGTTATCATCTTAGAAACACACAGGGGCAGGTTGGTTTTGTTGTTCATTGTCGCTGTCAGGAAGCCCCACTGGTGTAGTGGGCTAAGAATGGAGTCAGCATTTCAAACGCTCATAAACATGTAAAGTCTCAGGGGATGGCTGTGAGTCAGCATGGAGGTGATGGCAGTGAGTTTAGGGTAGTTTTGGCAGTTTTTTGGCTAAACTTATGTAAAAGAGGGAATGAAGGTCATCACTCCCAGAGCTTGGAAGTGGTGGGGTGGGATGGGGGGATGTTCTTTCTGGTTTTAAGGACTAAGGACCTGGGATACGACGTAGAGAGCCAGCTTTGAGAGAAAGAAGTGATGGGCCAGATGGTGTTAAGAACAGATCAGAGATGAACTACAGTGCCCCCATAACTAGTTTCAAACCCTCACCATCAGGGCAAGGGGATAGAGTGGGCACCCCCTCCCCCCCCGTTAGATAATTATGTAACTACTGCTGGGCACCTTCCAGGTTCTGGGATCATGCTGGGCATGGGCCCTCAGACATGACACAGGCAGATCTGGAAGATGGATTTAAATAGATGATGTTACAAGACAGTGAATGTCAAAGCCTGTGGACACATGGACTTAGAGCCAGGAGGTGGTATAACCTGAAACCTGAGGCATGATTAGAAGCTGGCGGGTCATGGAAGGGGAGGTAAGTCAACAGATCGCAGCCAGTGAGAAGGCTGCCAGGGGAAAGTCAAGTTAGGTTTGGGGATTCCCCCTACATCTCCTCTCCACGGCAGTCCTTGTTGCTCTTTTAATTCTGATTCTAACTAATTAAATATATGGGACACTGTGTGGTGTTTCCCTAGCTTATGTTGGACGAGATGGGCAGCAGGTCAGAGGAGGGCACTTTAGAGTCCAGTCTGGTCCGAGGCTCAAGGCTTTTATATCGAGCTGCATGTCTGTAAAAGAGTCCTGGCGTACTGGCTTTGTGTTGGGTTGAGTTCATAGCGAGCAGCTGGAATGATGAGGGCAACATATGTACCCATGTGCTAAACACAATGTATGGATTGCTACGAGAGACACTTGGAAACTTCCAGGGGCAGTTCTACCCTGTCCTATAGGGGCACTATGAGTTGGCATTGACTTGATGGTAGTGTGTTGGGTTTTTTCCCCCAGTGTCTCTATCAGGGAGAGCTGCTGGTGCCCTGGGCTAAGAGTTGAGCTGCTAGCCGAAGGGTTAAGAGTTCAAGCTCACCAGTCATTCTGTGGGAGAAAGATGAGTCTGTCTGTTCCAGTGCAGTCAGTCTTGAAGACCCCAAAGGGAAGTTCTACTCAGTCTAACAGGTTCTCTATGAGTTGGACTGGATTTAATGAGTTTGGTTTGAGTCTGTTTCTCAGGGAGCCCTGAAGGCATAGCTGTTGGGCTACTAACTAAAGGGCCAGCAGTTTGAACCTGAGGGGAAAAGATGAAAGATTCTGTTCCCATAAAGAATTACAGTCTTAGAAACCTGCAGAGGCCGTAGGCTTTGTGTGTCTATCCACTAGGTCTTACAGGGTTGCTGTGAGTCTTAATTGGCTCCACAACAGGTTAGGGTTTGGGTTTTTTTGCAAGTTAAGGGTTGGGTGGCATATGCATCTGTCTGTGAATTACCCTGCCTGCTGACTTCATCACGAAGGTGGCCAGCCTCAAGAGCAGGGCATGTAAGTTGGGGTGAATGGGCTAGGGTAGACTGCCCTCTGTTTGCACCTTCCACCCCAGCTTTAGTGCTGTTTTAGAGGGGTGGAAAAGGGTTCACTTGTTTACAACTCAGAATGAGTTTTGAAAGGGGAAGGAGCACCCACACAGTTCAGCTCCAACCACGGTCCCTGGGAGCTTGCCTGTGGCTGCTCTTTAATGACTTCTGGCCTCCAATTTCATGCTGTGGTGGGGCTCCCCAGGCAGTGGGATGTGACTGCTGTTAGAAGCTCTCTGTCTTTCACAGATGAAGAAGCCAATACCCAGAGAAGCAAGACAACTAGGCAAAAATCACACCGAAGCTGACGGAGATTCTCATTTTATAGATGAGAAAACGGAAGCTCAGAGAGATCAGTTAGCCAGTTCATCTCAATAGAAGGTAAAGCTTCCGGGTCAAAATTCAGGGATTTTCATTATGCCCCATGGTAATTAAGCACACACAAATGAGTTTATTACTTATCTGGGCATGGCTTGGAGTATAGGGCTTCCAGAGACTCCTAAGAATTAATTATATTTGAGCATTCTTGTCAGTTCTCCAATATTCAAGTTGCAAATAGAAATTAAGTAGCTAACCCCTTCTAACTAAGCATCTCTGCAAATTGCCATCAAAAAAACCAAACTAACTCTAACCAAACTCTGTTCTAACTTAAGGCAGAACAGAGAAGGTTCTCTTTAAGTCTATGCTGAACACAACAAATGAATTAGGTCTTACAGGTTAAAATCACCAGTTATTTTACTGGAGCAAGATGTGGCAATCTGCTTCTGTAAAGATTACGACCTTCATAATTCTATGGGGCACTGTCCTCTAGGGCCATTGTCAGTTAAAAAAAAGTCCAGTCAAAGGCAATGGTTACAGTGTATTCTGACTCCACCCAGTTCTCTCAAGGGAAGAGGAGGGGAGGCTCTATCTTCCTGGGGCTGGTGCCTGGAGACCTCTGGATGGTCCACTCATTGACTGTTCTGCATGGGAAGTGGTCTAGTGACTCTCCTAGAAAATGGGCCATATGCTTGGTGGTTAGGACTCGATGGCTCTGCAGTTATGTAGTTAGAGATGGATGGAAATGCTGTGATCTGACTGGGTGAGGAGAGGACAGGCAAGGGGGGGGGGTAGCCTGCTAAGTTGGGGAAAGTAGGTGTGCTGGGCAGGGGAAGGTGGCTCTGTTAACTGAGAATGCTGGAAGAAGCTGGTTTAGAACTCCAACTACTGTGGCTTGTTGGCTGAGGGACGCTTTCTGGGAAACGGAAACAAGCCCTCCATCCTAAACCATGGTATTTCATGCAACTATGGAAGGAGCTGTCTCCTTTGGCTCTCTCTCTCCCTCCTCTTTTCAGTGTATCAATAAACAGGTTCTGTGTCCCAAGCACAAAAGCACACATAAACAAAAGAGGGAAGCCTGCAGCATGACAGGCCTTAGCTGCCCCCCAAAGCCTGCAAGAAAGATTTACCCGCGAGGTATTGCTCGGCAGTTTCCAGGGCTGAAGTTTTCTCTTCTTTTGCCTCAAATCTAGTCTGGATCTTCCGGTTGAACGTAGGACTCCTTGAAAGCGTGTCTCTCCCCCCCTGGCCCTCCCCAGCTTTGAAGCAAGCTTCCTCCCCACCTCCACCGCCGAGTAGAGAATTGATAGCAGTTCTGCCATCTGATCGATATTCCCATTGTCCGACCAAGGTGCTTGGCCCCATCGGAGGGTCACAGGCGCGCCTTTGTGCTGAACGTGAGCTTGGCAAGCAGGGGCAGATTGTGAAATTGCTGAGGCGCGGCTAGACCCTCCGGACGTAGTCCCTATCCTGGCTGTTCCTGCTTCTGTGCAGTGTGTATTTAATGCCCTTGGGTAGGGAGGGCAGTTCAGGTTGGTCAAGGGTAGGTTTTAGCCGTGCCTCTTTCGGTTAACTTTGGGTGCCCAGAGTCATTGAAACCACACGAGGTCCACAATGGGGCGGGGGTATCTGGATTGCCCATTGTGTTTCCGGAGGTGAAGTTCTTTTTTTTCGGTGGCTCCTGCCTCTCACTTGGCGGAGGAGTTGGGGCGACCGGGGGGGTAGGCGGCGGCGTGGCGGGACAGGGGCTGTGCAGTCCCAAGGGGCGACTTGCCACGGTGGAGGACGACCTCGCCACGACCCTGTCGGTCTACGCGGCACCCGCCTGCCGGGAGAAGGAGGCGCGAGCCCGGCCGGGCTCCCGCCGCGGGCCCCGCGCACCGCGCCGGGGGAAGGCGCGCACGCTCGCTGCCTTGACTTCCCCATCCCGGCGGGGGAGGGGCTGCAGCGCCGCCGAGCGCAGAAAGTGCGCGAAGGGGACGCGGCGGCGAGCCTCCCACGTGACGGCGCCGGGCTCCGCGCGGGGCCGAGCGGGACGGAGCGCGACCGGGCGGCGGCGGCGGCGGCGGCGGCCGGGAGCAGCGCGGCGGCCTCGAGCCCCGGGAGCGGCGGGAGCGGCGCGCGCGGCCGGGACCCAGCCCGCGGGGCCGGCCTGGCGCTGCACATTCTCTCCTGGCGGCGGCGCCACCTGCGGCAGCGTTGGCCCGAACATGGCGACAGGGAGCAGCAGGAGGGAGCCGCGACTCCCCTTCTTAGTCGCCCTGCTCGCGCTGCTGCCCTCCGGGGCGCTCTGCGAAGGGTGGGCGCCGCCCGCGCCCCCGGAGCGCGGCTTCCGCGTGGTGCAGGGCGCCCCGCGCGAGCCGCGGCGGTGGGCGCGCGCGGATGCCGGCGGGGCGAGCCGGGCGGAGGAGAAGCCGCTCCGGACGAGACGGAGCGCGGCGTCGCAGCCCGAGCTGCTCCAGGTGTACGGACAGGTGAGCGGCCCGGCCCCCGCCCTCCCTACCGCCCTCCGCCCGCCCGCGCGCCCGCGCTCCTCTCCCCCGCAGCCATCCTTCGCCGGCGCCTCCCAGGTGCGCGCTGGCACCGCTGGGGACTTCCCGGCTGCCGCGGGTGTTCTCCACCCGCCGCCACAGGGGTCGGGCCGGCAGCTCCTCGCTCCCGGCCGACGGTGGCGAACGGGCGCCAGGTCCCTGGGAGCGCAGTGCCCACTGCCCCCGGGAGTGCGCACACCCGCTTCGTCCCCGACAGGTACGGGGAGGGCTCAGCCGCTGGGCGGACCCGGGCGAAAGCAGCCCTGGGTGGCGCGGCTTCCCTCGGCGGGCCGGGGAGCGAGCGCCCTGCAGTTGCAGCACAGCAAGCCCTCGAGGGGGTTCCATATTTACCGTTTCCAACCACAACAAGAAGTGGGCTTGAGCCAAAGGCGTGTCGACTCTCTTGGCACACAGTAAAAGCAAGGTGTATGTGTGTATGTGTGTGTGTGTGTGTGCGTGCGCTTGCTTGCTTCTATTTCTCCCCCTTCCCCCTCGAGATCAGGACTTTATTCTGGACTGACGTATCCCCCCCTCCCCCCCCGCATAGCACTTAGAAATTTGATTGACAAGACAGCAACATTTTTTATTAAGAGGTTTATTTTCATCCAGGCCATGAGTTTCTTAACTCACAAGCAACATACAGTTCACCTTTACGGCCAGACCTCGGGCTACGTATTGCAAACGGATCTTTATCCGTTAGCACCAGGCTTAGCAAAATGAATGTGGCAGTTTTATTGGTACTGGACTTGGGGTTGACTTGTGATGTAGGAAGAGGAACTAGTGGGGGAGGTAAATAAACTTGCCCTTCTCTAGATTCAGGTGAATTCCCTTTTAAATCCAAGCTGGATGGCAGGACTGTGTCTGTCTGCTTCTCCTCCTCGGTCTTCCTTCTCGGCATTTCTTCAGGAAATTTAGAGTCAAATGTTAAGCCCTGAAGCCAGGAAGGCCCATGTAAGCCCCCTGGCCCTATTGTGTCATTTTGTTGATATAAAAACTGCTTGCAAAGGAGATGTGATTATCACTGTGGTGACTGTGGCAGGGCTGCCTGCCTATCAGTTTTTGTCTGCAGTCTCTGTGACCTTTGGGTGATCAAAGAGTCACCGTGTTTCTCTACACAGTTTCTGAAATACTTAAGGAAATGTTTTTGGTTAAAAGCGGGGGAGGGTATTTGTCTACATCCATCGGGCTCAGGTACACGCATACACGAGGCAAGGGCGTGCATGTTGGCAAGGGCCCCAGGGCCTTGTTCCCTTCTCCCCCAGATCCTCCTGTGGCCTCTCTAAAACTTCTTTTTTTTGAATTGCTAAGAAAGCAGCCAGCTGGGTCCTGGCTTTCTGCAGACACCCTAATTCTGTCAGACTCCCCAGCACTGCTGGGGCCTGGACTCAACCTTCTGGGGCCTGGGGGTGTCAGGAGGGAGACAGTTGAGGATTTCTACTTTTCTAAAGTGTTAGAGTCTGGGGACCTGGCGAGGGCAGTTCTGCCCTGTGCAGGAGGGTCGCAGTGTGTTAGCATCTAACTCAATGGCAGTGAGAATTGTTGGTGTGTGTTGTGTGTGTCTGCAGGCGGGAGGCAGGCTTCCTGGGGCTCATCTCTCCTCTACTCCTCTAGTTCTGTTGAAGGAAAAAAGTAAGTTGCTTCCTGATCACCAAAATATGCACCAGGTGCCGTTTCTTCTGTGATTACTTTATGAAAGCTTCAGGGGTTTGGGCCCAAGTAAAGAAGAGCTCTGGTCCCTGGGAGTAACTTTAAAAACTTGGCCTTTTCATGTCTCAGGGCCTGCCAGCTTGAGTTCAGCCCCGTGGTAAACGATGGAGAATTAGCAGTGGAGCTCTTCATAAGAAATTCTAAGGCTGGTGCTATGGGGCTGCATTTTTCTTTTCTGTGGCTGCCCGGGTGGCCAGTGAGCTACGCTAACTACAAGGTCATCGGTTCAAATCCACCAGCTGCTTCAAGGAAACGAGTAGGCTGTCTATGTCCCTAAAGTCTTTACGGGAAATTTATCGATCTGCCCTCAGTTCTACTCCGCAGAGTAACCATGAGTCAGGACTGGCTCCCGGGCAGCGAGTATTTTTGGAGTGAGCCGTCCTGGACTTTTGTTCTGGGTTGCCGAGAGTAATAAAAAGGGTGCTTGACTTGGCTACCTATGAGTTTGCTTAGACTTGCTGGTACTGTCTTTGCCTTCCCACATGTGTTACCTACAGGAATCCCAGCTCGAAGGGGCTTGGGGCACCCCTCTTAGATCTCCCATGAATTCACTAGATGGAATGACTGCTAGCAAGGGTGTCTGTTTGCCTCAGTTTTCCCTGGGGCACCCTGCTTTGTCCACAGTCTCTGCTGGTCCCCTTTGCTCACAAGACCATCAGGATGCAGGCTGAAAATTGTGAGGACATGCCACTTGTAGCCCTCACCCCAGCGCGTCTCTACGTCCGCTCTCCTCCTTCATCTCTGAAATCAGTTGTAGTTTTGTAAAGAGCTAGGGTGCAGATGGGGGGTAAGAAATAAGATTTCATCTGTATTTTCAGAAAAGCAGGCACGGAACTGTCCTGGAACATGAACCAATACACCAGTCTCACCGCTGCTGATCTCAAGGTCAGCAGTTCGAAACCATTAGTCACTTGCTCCACGGGAGAAAGCTTTTTACTCATAAAAAGTTACAGTTTCAGAACCCCACAGAGCCAGTTCTATCTTGTTCTGTAGGCCTGTTATGAATTAAGATTAAGTCGATGGCAGTGAGGTTGAGTTTTTTATGGAGGCATATTAAGTTAAATGTTGGGCTGCTAACAGGAAGGTCGGTAGTTCAAACCCACTAGTTTCACACAGGGAGAAAGATGAAGCTTTCCTTTCCCATAAAGATTTAAAGTCTCAGAAGCTTAAAGGAGGTAGTTCTACTCAGCCCTAGAGGGCTTCCTTAAGTCAGAATCAACTTTGGTGTGCTAGTGGAGGGCTTGGGGAGACAGTGGTGAGGTAGACTCCAGTACTCTGCAGCAGCTTAGCTTTCCCAGTTAAGTGAGGTCAGGAGGATGTCTAAGCAGCGAATAGGCTGGCGGGAAGCCACGGGAAGCCAGCATGTTGATCTGAGAAACCCTAGCAGTGACTTGCGGGTTAGGAAGGGGAGAAAGGAAGTCTTTTATAGGGAAATCTCTGCATCTGAGATAAGATGCCCTGTCCTGTGTGGGTTCTTTTTCTTGCTTTGCTAACTTAAGAGTAAAATGCTATACAAGTAAGTGTTCATAAAGTTTTCATTGGTTGAAAAAAAAGTTACACTGTGAATTAGGCAGGGGTTTATGTTTCTAATAATCAACTTTGTATTCAACAACCTAAATTACTTATCAAACCTCCCAGTAGTTTGCCCTGCCTGCCTCCCGTCCTTTGGTTTTCTTCTCTCGAGGAATACTATCTTCTCTTTTGCAGAGTGAACCTCTCTACCCTTGAGCTCAGGAGAAAAATGGACTTTCTACTCCCATAAAAAGTACAAACCTCAAAAATCCACAGGGACAGTGCTACCCTGTATGATAGGGTCCCTGTGAGTGGGCGTTGATGTGATAGCAGTGGGATGATTTAGCGACCTTCTAGCTTACTGCTTCATATCCCTCTCCCTTAACCATTAGCTTTTGCTTTTTTTGATATGAAAACCTCTGTCTCATTTTTTCCCCATTCTAACACTGATCTCATAAAACGTTTGGCTTTTGTGAAGTTCTGATCAACTTCACTCAGCATAATATTGTCCGAGCTCTTCCATGCCATGAGGTGCTTCATGTCCCATCGTTACGTTGGTCTGGCGTTCTGCTGTGTGTCTGTACCAAAGTTGATCCATTCTCCCACTGGTGGCCGTGTACGCCGGTTCTATAGAAGAGTGTAGCTGTGATCATTTGTGCACATATGTCTGTTGGGGCTTTAGCTCTTTCTTTATGGTATATGGTAATTAAAGAATTTTATGTCAACCTGAAGACATATAAAAGTGTAGGGGTGGTGGCGTAGTGGTTGAGTGTGGGACTGCGGCCAACTGGCTTGGTGATTCAAATCCAGCTGCAGCTCTCCAGGAGCAAGGCTGGGCCTCCCACTCCCACCAGAGGGCAGTGATACCCAGCCCCCCCCCCCCAAAAAAAAAAAAAGTGTAGGGGTAGTGTCCAAGCTGTCAATCAGATCACAGCCTGATGGAACGTCCTTGTGGGCTTGGCCTTCTCATAAGGAGGCTGGGAACCCTGTGCTGTTCCCACTGATCTGGCATCCCTGTGACTTTGCACTGGTCTGCATTCTGCATTACTGCGTGAGGGTGCCTGAGCCTGAAGTGGGACTTAGGAACTCAAGTTGGACTGGGCTGGCATCGTTTCTTGATTACTCCTTGACCTATAACTCCTCACACATATATGTTAGTGTCACTGGATTTGTTTCTCCAGTCAATCCGGCCTACCACAGAGTATATACCAAGCAGAGGGATTGCTGGGTCGCATGACATTTCTAGTCTCAGTTGTTTGAGGAAGCGTCGTATTGCTTTCTCCAGTGGCTGCACATTTTTATAGTACCCACTGGCTGATGTTTGGATCACTAGGACTTGGATCACTAGAAAGTTCTTCACCCCTCAAAACCAAGCCACTGCCATAACCACACAAGCCTGCCCTGACAAGTGGGAGGTGACTATACATGAAGTGTTTGGGCTAGGAATTGAGCCAGCTCTCCCACATACCTGCTGAGAATTCTGCCACCGTCAGTGCCCCACATCACATCAACTACAGTAGATTTGGTTACTTGGATTGCCTTGATCCTCAGGTTCTTAATGTGAGGAAGACTGATTTTTTTTTGGCCAGGTTAATTTAAAGGCATGCTTGTAATAATAATTAAATAGGGTAATGAAAATAATTGATCTGCAGTATTAAGGCTGTCCTGTCCAAGTTCAAAGTGGCAAGTCGATTGTCTTCTCAAAAAGACCAAGCCCACACCAGGGGGGTTGGGTTGCTTACTATGTGGCGAATGGCATTTCTTCCGGATTTCCTATCAGGTCCACACCTCTGGCTGTTGCACTTGCTTTTTCCTCTATTTCAAATGCCCTTCCCTTGCTCTTATCCTTGCCTGGAAAACCTGTTCTATTGCTCAAAACCCAGAGCCACAGTGGTCTCCTTGTACTGCCCAGGCTTGGTGGGTTCTGTAGAACTTGGTCGCAGCCCTCACTGCCCTGTGTTTTAATGACTTATGCAACCACCACACCTCCCTATGTGCTCCTTGAGGGCATGCATGGAGCGTTTCTCCTCTGTCTTTCCCTGGTACCTGGCAGGCCCTTAATGAATAGCTGTGGGCTGACTGCACACCTGGAAGCAGAGAGACCTGCAGGGTAGGGAGGAGATTGGAGTTATATAAAAGGTATTTATAAGGAGGGCCATGGTGAACCCACAACTAGCTAGTGAAAATTAATTGGCTTGGGGGTGAGGATGCAAATGGCTTGTTAGAGGGTGGTAATTTTGTGTTCTCCTGGAAATTAGAATAAATGAACTATTGGGATTCTATTGTAAAGAATCTTCCCTTTTAGGATGACGACACTGACTCGTGCTAATGTATTGTTTTTGGAAAAATCCTTTTGAATGAAGCATAAAGCCGCCCCGGATTTGCAGGCTTCTTTTCCTTCGAACAACCTTTCTCTTCATAATTACTGCATTTTTTGAGGCCAGGAGTTCAGTTTCTGGAGTTGAGCCTGAGAATAAAAACGTTACAGCTCAAGGCACTGAAACAAGACGCTCCTTTGGGGTAGACTACTGTTGAGCTTTCGATATCTTGTTAATAGATTCTTGCACGATATACTTGCTTGGGAAGGAGTTAACTTTTTCTGCAGTTAGGACTTTTGGCCTGGGTCTTTCCAAAAGAAGGTGAGAAGGCAGCGCTCTGGCTGTTTCATGAGCTGTGTTGGTGAGGAGTGGCTAGGAGCTTCACCTTGGCCTAGGAAGGGACTTGACCTTGAGCAACTCTGGCTGGTCCCCCCTGGCCTCTCTTACTGGGTCCTGTTCCTTGCATCAGCGCTGACTCCCGTTTAGCTCATCAGTAGCTGGTGTGCCCCGTGGGGTGGAGACGGAGGTTTGCAGAGGTGGAAGGAATGGGAGGAAGGGGGACAGAGGACCGAGAGAATGGAGAGTTAAGAGCATGAAAGAAAAGCGAGAGTCGAACTGCCCCAGAGGGCTTCTGAGACTCGCTTTATTGGAGGAGAAAGCTTTGTCTTTCTTCCATGGAACGGCTGGTGAGTTTGAACTGCTGACCTCGTGTTTAGCAGCCCGACCCAGCCCACTGTGCCACCAGGACTCTGACTGTGAATTGTCATTATACGCAGTGAGTGTTACTCTCCTCCAAGGCCAGATTGTTCATTCTCATTTCATTTCGATTGCTACTGAGGGCCAGGAGAGCACGCTTACAGCTCTGAAGGATGCTGCGGCCGAGGTATCTGAAGAGCTAGCGCTCATGACGATATCAGAATGTTCCTCTTCATAGGCTGTGAAATAAAATTAGTAGTATGCTTAATGTATTGGGTTGACAATACAGAAGACAGCAAAGATGCATGTTTGGGGCACATTTTCTTGTCAGCTTGTGGTCTCTTCTTAGAGACGACGCCCATCTTTGTGTTGTCAGTGTTCAATCCTGGGGCAGAGATAGATGAAGCCAATCTTTTAGTATACACTGTAATGAGAGAATTGCATCCTGCCAAGCTGGAGCGGATGTATTCACCTCTGCTCTGCATTTTTTAAGTGTCATTTTACCTTCCTAATTAAATTTTGCTTAGGCTGATATTAAAATGAGGTGCATTCTTTGAACAGAAGCCAGCGCATATAGGAAGGGGCTAGCATTAATGTGCCTGGGGAAAGCCAGCTTGGGGCTGAGAATTTTAACATAATAATTCACTTACTGATAATTGAGAGTTGATTATCTAGAAATGTATTAGAGGACTTCAAAAAGAAGACAAATAGAATGGAAAGATAATGGAATGTTTCCACCACCTTTTTGAAGCCTCCTCCTCCTACACTTCCCTCTACTGATTTAGTTGTGCTGGGAAGTCAAGGAGAGACCATTTTGATTTGGGGATTAGCATTTTGTTTGGGGATTAGCATTTCCCCAGAGGAGTTTCCTGGGTGGTGCATTGGTTAATACATTCAGCATCTAAAGGGGAGGTTGGAGATTTGAGTCCACCTAGAGGTAGCTTGGAAGAAAGGCCTGGTGATTTTCAGGAAAATCAGTCATTGAAAACTTTATGGAGCTCAGTTCTGTTGGGATACATGGTGGGGGTGGGTGGGGCTTCCGAGTTGAAACTGAGTTAATGGCACCTTGCAAAAGAAAGTTTCCCGAGAAGTGGTTTGAGCTGCAAGAGTGTGAGCAAGGGTTCTTGTGCACCCTCAAGGTGCGCCAGAAGTCGTTGGCAGACAGCATACCCAGTCTAGCCACGCAGACATGGAAATCAATTTCCCTCAGTTTAGAAAGAACCGCAGTTAATTCCAACCTAATTTATTGGCTTATCGACCTGTAAACCTTGGGCCTTCGAAGAAGTGACATCGAAGTGACTGATGGTGGTGCTGAAAGGACGAGCGAAGGCACAGGAACCCATGGTGGGGTGCTTGTCCAGGCTGATAGGGCAGAGTCCTGGGCTGCTTCCCCTGCTCCAAAGCCATGGAGGTCTATGGGCCATTTGAGGCAGGCTCTGTGTATTTGGGGGTTGCTGTCATAAAACTAAGACTTTGTGACCTTCAGTGACCACATATATACTCAGAGCAGAACTGTTCTAAGTCTTTTTAAGGTTGTGAGCCTACCAACTTGGCTTGCCAATCTATTTTCTGACCCACTTGGGTGGGTTCCGATCATCCACCTTTCAGCTACCAGCCTGAGTCATCAGAAAATCCTCTTGCTCAGTGGGAAGCTGTTGAGTTTGAATGCTAACACCCATGCGTGCATCACTGCTTTAACCACATGCTGGGAGTTTCTATCTTACTGGTCCCATGGGTTTTCTAACTCCAAGCTGCCCAATAGAACTTTCTTTGATGGTGTATTATGGCCACATAGTGGCCATTTAGCACATGCAGTGTTTTCTTTGATTTAAGGTAATGAATTTGCATTCAAGTATAACATTCAAGTTATTATAGGCTGGGGGAGGCCTCTGTGACCCAGCGGTATAAGATAAACCTCTTCCTCACCAGGGGAGAAGCTGTGGTTGCAGGCAAGGCCTCCACTGGTTTCGTCTCACATAGCCAGGGACAGGGAGAGCAAGAGCTGAGGGTGCTGGTGAAAGCCCAGGCTTTGATGGTCACGGAGTGCTGGAACCCTTGGCCTGACTTCGCATCAGGGAAACAGGGAGTGTCAAGTGCTCGTGTTCAGGAGCATCCGAGGTGGTGAAGGCTGCCTGTCCCTTGGTGAGCCCACCGCCTTCTGATAGCCCAAGCACAAACCGCTTGCTTGTGTCTGGGTTCTGCTGAGGTGGTGCGCAAATCCCTGAGAGCTGTAAACAGTGCTCTCTGTGGGGCCATCCCCCGAGCCCTGCCCTCTCCTTCCTGTGCTCTTTATCACTTACCTGCTTCATCCTTCCTGCCCTTCCGGACCACTTGGAGACAAGCCGCAGAAGCGTGAGGTGTTCATCGCCTAGCTGCCGTGGGCTCTTTAACTTAGCATGCCATTGAGGTTGCTGCTGCTGCAAACTTTTGGCTTGGAAAATGGGGACCCTTCACAATGATTTATCTCCAGTCCCCTGAACTAGATTAAAAACACAACAATGGATTCTCAGAAAGGCAGCCTGATGTGATTATGTCCCAAACATGAGTGGCAGACAAGGACAATGGGAGACGCATGTCTATCAAATGCGTCTTGTGCAATGTAGGGGCCAATGTGCTCTTAACTTTCTCCTTTGTTTTTAATTAACAAGGAAACCGATCATTGCTTCCGCTGTTTAGAAAAGAGATGAGCTGGTTGAGTAGAAATCCTGTTCTGACAAGACAAAGAACTGCGGACTGAAAGAGGACTTCAGGGGAGATGACTGTTTGGTGGCGCCGGGGTGGGTTTGGCCAGTGAGCAGCCCCTGCCCTGGGATTTAAGAGACTTGTGTATTTTAAGGGGAGTGAGCCGAGGGCCTGGTGAGCTGAGAGATAGTGTCATGATGAAACTTTTAGCTCCTAGAAAACTTCTGTGGCCAGAAGGAGTGGCCCTAGGTGGAGCAAATGGTTAACACACCAGCTATTGGCCCAAGGTTCAAGTCCACCTAGAGGTGCCTCGGAAGAAAGGCTTGACTAAATCTATAGAGACAATAACTGAATCAGTGGTTCCTTGAGCGTAGGCGAGGGAAGTTGGGGGTGGGCAATGAGAAGCTTATAGCAATGAATACGAGATAGAGAAAATGTTTTGAAGACTGTTTCTGGTGCAGATTGTACAACACTTCTTGATGTGACTGAACCATTAAATTCTATGATAGGTGAATTCTATGTTAATAAGATGGTCGGGTGGGGGGGCTTGGCAATCTAATTCCCCAAACCGAGAATTGAAGACCCTGTAGCGTGCAGTTCCGCTTTGATGTCCACGGGGCCTCCAGGATTGGGAATGGACTGTGTGGCAATGAGGGAGCAGTGGGGTGCCCTGGAAGAGTAAGAAAGGAGCTGATCTGGCTGAAAAGCAGTCTCAGGAGAAAGGCTAGATCAGGCACAGCCTCCAGGAGCAAGGCATCAAGTGGGTGCCACCTTCTCAGAGATAAGCAGATTTGCCAGACTTCCAGATAGAAAGACTCCTGTTTCTGTGTTAGCTCCTGGGAGGCATGGGAGACTGTACCTCTGGGAGAGGGGGTGAAGTGGGGGTGGTGCCTTGAGGCTCCTGGGGGGAAAGGGTGGTTCTGGTCCAGCTGAGAAACCTGTTGATGTGTGGGGGTGGGGTATGTACAACAGAGTGGAGCTGAGTGGTGGCCTGTGAAATGGGGAGGGGTTGAAAGAGGAGTGAATATTATGAACATGTGCTCAGTGATTTGAAGACCATGAGACTCTGTACTGATGACTCACCTCATCTGCATATATTTTGTTCCCTGAAATTTTCTTTGCATAGTAAAAAAAAAGGGGGGTGGAAAACAGTAAACTGTGCTCATTGTTGGATGAATTTGGCAAGGTATGTGCTGCTTGTGTGGTGATATTTAGGATTCACACACACACACACACACACACACACACAAATAAAACCTAGGCCAAGATCTTGAATGGTTAGAGGAGAAAAATCCAAATGGATGTGCTCAAGGTTGAGTGGAGGCCAAGGTGAAGTAGGGAGGCGGCTAGCAGAGGCACAGTGCTCCTTCCTTCTGGTGGGGGCTCAGCACATCTCCTGTCACTGAGAGACGGGCCGGCCGTTGGGTCTGATGGGCTCTATCCAGCCTTGAGCCTGCTGGGTAGCTTCTCGCACAGGTGTACAGGGACCACTGATCACAGGTAGGTGGAAGCCTTGAGATTCCAGAATCTCCTGTTGGCTCACTGTGCCTTTGGGGGTGAAGGAAGAGCTTGCACACAGTGGATCCTGGGGGCTTCAGGTTGAGTTTCCCTCAGGTCTGTGTGCGGGGCTGTGGAGTAAGGTCTAACCGAGGCGCCTGGTGTCTCCTCATTCATTTTACAGCTATGCCATTCTTCAGAGCTCTAACCCCGGCGATGCCACAATGAGTTGTTTACCATCTTGTGAAGGCTGGTTTGTTTTGGCAAAGAGCCATTTGGTAATATTGGAAGATCATGCTTTAGGATTTTGATGCGTATGAAATATGTGTACGTACACAAATTTGACTTGTACAACAGTTCTATAAGACTGGGAAGCTAAGAGTGATTACTGTCATCTTCTGGATGAGTCTAAAACCTGGTGGCTCAGAAAAGTGAAGTGGCTGACCCCAGGCGTGGGGATGATGCTAAATGCTTGGTCATCCCTTCAGTCTTGGGGAGTGAAACACTGTTCCATCCACTCTTGTTACTCTCGTGATGGGTTTGAGATAGGACGGCTGTGACTCGGGGTCTCCCTGGCTGATTATTTAGAGATAGATCGCCAGGCCTTTCTTCCGAATCCATCTTGTTCAGAAAGCTCTGCTGCAACAGGATTGACATTCTCCTCTGGAGCTCTGATGGGCAGTGGCCGGGCACGAGGTGCCTCGGTTGGGAAGGGAGCGCAGGTCGACTGTGGAAGAGCTGGTACTGCCCTGGCTCAGCGATTTCCACTCAGTAAATGGCAGCGCTTCGGATTCCAACCCCGCCCGTGTGCCTTCTCTGCGGTTCTCCCACACTTGCTCCTCTAGTAAGAGGGGTGGTCTTGCTTTCAGATAGGGGCCCACCTCCTTTGAGCTGTGAAGAACTCTTCTTCCCCCATGTGACCCCGATGCACAGAAAAACACCCCTCCCTGGTCCCCAGGGATGCCTTTGAGCTTTCTCATGTGACAGGCTCCTTGCCTTCCTGGTCTGGCTCCGCGCTCTCCCTTGGCTCTGTGCCCAACTCCCCATAGCCAACTTTCCCATAGCTCCTTTTCTTCATCCCTCTGGTGTGCTGGCTAGGTCTTGTCTTCAGCGAGATGTCACTCTCTCCCACATGAGCTCGTGTCCTGTTGTATAGCTTTAATAACTTGCGGGATTCGTAGTCTCATGTTTAATTGCTTCTTCTGCAATTGTATGAGCCAAGGTCTTAGGACCTAGGTCAGCCTGCTGCTGTCCTCACACCTGGCTTAGTGCTTGCAATAGAAAACCGAAAAACAGACACAGAAAGGTCACTTCCATGAGGCTGATGCCGACTCACAGGAATCCTACAGGACAGGGCTGAACTGCTTCTGTGAGTTTCCACGACGGTAATTTGTTCTGTGAGTACAAAGCCCACCCTTTCCCCTGCAATAGCGTAAGTGCCCCGCAAATGTTTATTTAAAGTGCCAGGAGGGTTGGAGAGAGTGGGTGGTTCAGGACCGGGTCTGAAGAGCTCTTAGAAATAGCTTCGGAGCCCTCATCTCCTACTTGTTAGATTCTGTTGAGTTCATACTGAGTCGTCTGTACCCTGGAGCACTGCTGCCCTGGAACACGGCTGCCCTGGATCACCGCTGTCCCGGAAGACTGCTGCCCTGGGTCACTGCTGCCCTGGGTCACTGCTGCCCTGGAGTACGGTGCCCTGGAGCACAGCGCCCTGGAGCATCGCTGCCCTACCTTCTGTCTTGCTTCAGCCTCACAATTCTTATGTTTGAGCCCGCCCTTGTGCCCGCCGAGTCAGTTCATTTCCTTGAGGGTCTTCCTCTTCTTTGCTTCAGGGCTCTTCCCTTGGGGTTTTTGCACTCTCGGACACCCCACTTTCTTTCACCTGATATTTTTGCAGTGTAGGCCAGCGCTGCCAGAAACACTTCAGCCTCTTACGTGTTAGGATATGAATTCTTGGTCACTTGATGTTCAGAAACCTTTTCCTGTTGCTAGATTTTTTTTCACTACCCCCATATTCAGTTATGTTTTGGAATGGCAACCCCACAGTTTTTACGGAGCACAATCCACTATACGAACCATGCTGGGCTTCTGCGTCTGGGCCATCCTGAATACATGCCCACCACCCTCGGTGCTCGAGCCCATCCCTGAGCTCAGACTCACTTGGTCTTCTGTCTGTCTGTGGTAAACGTAATCATCTTGGCTAACACAGGACTTCTCATGCATCGCTGCTTGTCTTCTTCCTGGCTCCTTCCATGGTGCATATGAGGTGACTGGAAAATACAATGGCTTGGGTCAGGTGCACCCTCGACCTCAAAATAGCATCTTTTTCTTTTTCTTTCCTTTTTCTTTGTTTTTTTGTTTTTTTGTTTTTGGGCATCACTGCTCTCCGGTGGTGGGAGTAGGAGGCCCAGCCCCACTGCTGGAATTGAACCTCTGTCCCAGTGGGCCGCAGTCCCGCGCACAACCCTTCTTTTTCTTTTTAACCCTTTTTCTTTTAACCCTTTAAAGAGATCTTATGCAACGTGTTTGCCCTTTGCAATACATGGTTTGGTTTCTTGACTGCTGCCTCTTTGGGTGTTGCGTGGAAACCCATGTAAAATGACATCCTTGACAACATCGGGGTTTTCTTTATCTATCATGGTGTTACCTGTGGTTTCAGTCGTGAGGATTTTTGTTTTCTTATGTTGAGGAACAATTCATATTGAAGGCTGTAGCCTTTGGTCTTCATGAGAAAGTGCTTGAAGCCCTCTTCATATCGGCAAGTTAAATTCTATCATCTGGCTGGTAGTGAACCTTCTTCCAGTCTTGTTGCCACGCTCTTCAGTTTCCCAGGTCATTTGCTCAGAATACAGATTGAACAGTGTGGGAAAAGAATGGAACTCTAATTCACACTTATGGTAGTTAGATGTTTTTACGTCAGTGATACACTTCCTGGCAAGTGGAGTCAGCCGTGCTTATCAGGGCACAACCTGTGCTGTCTGCATGAGGGCATGGCCTTCTTATAAGGAGGACGGGGAACTGTTCTTTCTTTCTGTTACTGACTGATTGCTGCTGGAGCCCTGCTGTCTTGCTACCGACCGTGGATCCACACAACTTTGCACTCACTGGACTGTGTTTTCCTGCATTCTGCTTCCTGTCTTGTAGCTAAGGGACTGGACTTATGGACTTCAGTTGGACTAGGCTGGGATAGTTTCCTGATACACAATTACTTCTTTATATAAAGCTCTTTCTTTCTTTCTTTTTTTTTTTTTTTGGCATCACTGCTCTCCGGTGGTGGGAGTAGGAGGCCCAGCCCCACTGCTGGAATTGAACCTCCGTCCCAGTGGGCCTCAGTCCTGTGCACAACCACTACGCCACCGGGGCTCAGCCAAAGCTCTTTCTTATACCCATATGAGTATCACTGCATTTATTTCTCTAATCAAGTCTGCCTAACGCAACACCTTCCCTGATCTTGAACCAGACAGTACAGTATTTCATTATTCTGTTTGAACAACTGCTTCTTGGTTATCTACGAGTTTCTCATGAGCATAATTAAATTGTCATTCTCACCATGTCCTCGCTATAATACTGTGATCCACACAGTTGAATGTACTTGCATAGTCAATAAGACACAGGTGAACATGTTTGCTTCCAGCCATGCTCTGTCTCTTATGGGCAATGATACCGTTCATTCTGCAGCCTTTCTCACGTTCCTCACTGAATGGCAGATTAGCGCACTGCCCCACGGCATCGAGTCGAGAGACCCGGTCAGACAGAGTGGAAGTGCTCCGTAGGGTTTGCCGGAAGCTAAGTCTTTAGGGGAGTCAACACCCTCATCTTTCTTCCATTAATGACGACTTGGAACCACAGACCATGTAAATAACAGCCTAATACTGAACCCTCCCCCCCAAAAAAACAAAACAAAACAAAGCAAAGCAAAACTCTTAAGATAAAGAGTAGTCAATTTGAGAGGATTATGAGTGAAGGGGTGGAGTCTGTCCCATCAATCAGGTCATAGCCAATGAGGCCTCTGTGTGGGCTTAGCCTTCTGTAGGATTCTGGGAACTCCTGGATTCCTCCTTGGAGGCTGGAGACATGCTTTCTCTCTTAGCTCACTCCCTGCAAGATATTACAGCTGAGAGGACACATGGAGCTAAATTGCTTGTGCCGGAGCTAAATTGCTCGTGCCCTGAGCTGGAGGAGCCACTCGGAGACCCATGCCAGTGCTGAGATGCTTACAATGCCACTGGATCCACAAGACTTCCCACCCACTGGTCTGTGATCTTCCTGTATTCAGCATCACTGCATGTGTTTTGTGAGTCTGAAGAGGACTTTCTAGATTGGTATCGGACATATGGGCTAATCTCAGACTAAGGACTTGATCTGCGCTGGGCTGGGATGTTTTCTTAATGTACAAATACTCTTTATATAAAACTCTTTCTTTTACACATATGAGTGCTTATGAATTTGTTTCTCTAGTCAACCCGGACTAACACAGGGAGTTATTTTCATAACAGAGAGTTTTCACAGGTTCCTTTGAAGATTGCAAAGCAGACTGCCAAATGGCAAAGTGTGTGGACAAGCAATTGGCGAACCAGTTCTTCCTGTCAAGGATCAGTCAAAAAAGAAGCTAAGTCTCTGTCAAGTAGAGTTATAAACTTAAACCAACAAAAGCGATATTCATTGTGGATTTTGACTCACAGTAGCTTATTGGACAGGGTAGAACTGCCCCTGTGGGTTTCTGAGATTCTGTTCACAGAAATAGAAAGCCGCCTCCTTCTTCCAAGGAGTGGCTGGTGGTTTTGAACTGCAGACCTTGTAGACGACAGGCCAGTGTTTAACTGCTGCACCACCAGGACTCCCGATGGCAATGACATCCAGGGAGGATGTAAGTCTCACATGGGTGCCAGAGACGGCGGAAAATGCATACTAGGCAGCTGTTGGTTTCCTTGAAGGAGACTGTAGTGAAATGCTAAGGATTTGGTCCCAGGTCATTAGTGGACTTGGTGTCTCACCCTAGAGCAGCATGTTCTCCATCTGCAAGATGGGGAGCCTGCACTTCTCAGCGTGGTGGTCCCAAGGCTCCATGGGGGAAGCAGCCTGAGAGGACACGTGCAGGAGCTTCTGTGGATTTGGGAGTCCCGGGAGGAGATGCGGTTAGTGCCCACACTGAGAACACAAAAGGGGCTCCTGGGATGATTTGCATGCCTAGACTTTGGGTCTGGCAAAAAGAGCATGAAAAAACCTTGTGGTTCTTGGGCCTTAAGAGTCTGTCTCGGCTTCCTTGGGCCCATCACTCTTGCCTCTCCTCACGACTGAAGGGCAGGCATGCTCTGTCCTTCACTGTAGAATCTAAAAAATGCTTTTTTGTATTTCGCTGTGAGTGAGGCAGAAAGGAAACAGCCGGCCTTATTTGTCTTTCTTGAGCTGTGTTCTGGCAAGGCACTGTGTGGGAGCAGTGAGGACTACAAGCTGTGGGTGTCTAGGACATCCTGATCTTTCGATGTGACCAATTTGAAAAGGTAGCAGCAGGAAAAATGAATGGAGGCAATGTGTGACCCGTTCCATAAGCTCTCCCACCCCACCTCCATGAGCCACAGTTTCTGTATAGATGTTGGCGGTTTTATTGTAAATTCATGTTCAGTTCTGACTTGTAGAACAGACTCCCCTGAGTCTGTACTATAAAGTGCAAATCAAGCTAGTTGCCGTTGAGTGGACTGTGTGTGTGTGTGTGTGTGTGTGTGTGTGTATGAGAACAGAACCCCTCTGGAGGGTTTTGAAAGTCTGACCTTTTGCAAGTAGATCACCAGACCTTTGCCAGGGGCTTGAGTGTGGATTTGAGGTAAGTAGCTGCACAGTTAAAACAGTTGTGCCATCCAGGGCCTACCCTGTGCACTGTAATAGGCAAGAAACACTTCAAGATCCTCAAATGGTGCCTGGCACATAGTAAGCCTCAGTGTCTACTTATCGATAAGTGGACACACATCCCTCTCCTATTTACGAGCATAAGGGCACAGGGCTTGGAAGCCGGGCAGTGGACACTTCTTCCCTTCCCTCTGGATACTCAGGGGCAGATCATTCAGCCTCTTTGGACCACCAGTGCCTATAGAGACTCAGAGACAGCACTCAGGGTAGCTGGGACCAGTTTCAGAGCAACCCAGGTGCGTGTGCAGGCGTAGGTGGTGGCGATCATTGTGAATGGCTTCCCAGGCTGTGCTGGGCCAGAAGGCCTCCACTGATGCGGATGCTTTGCAGATGTTGTCCACAATGCTAGATGGATTGCTTTGGCCAGAGACCCAGTCCTCAGCCTGCGTCCTCTGTGAGTCATCTAGCTGCATGTTTTGATTGCATGAAGGATCTAGATGAGATGAAAGAAGCAGTTCCTAAGAGTGGGGCTGAATCAGCACTGGAGAAGTAAAATGTTCTTTATATAAACCCCCCCCCCCATTAATTTATTGAGGTGAGATTCAGAGAACATAAAATTCCCATTTTAAAGTATACAATTCAGTGGTATTGAGTATATTCACAGTGCTGTAGACCCACCACCTCTATATAGACCCAAGAAACTTCCATCCCTTCAAAATCAACCCGCAGACCCTTAAGCAGCCTCTCCCCCTTCACTTTCCCCTGCAGCCCTGGTGACTACCAGTCTTCCTCTCCCTTCCACACACGCAGCTGCTCCTGATCGTTCCTACAAGTCAGACGTTTGTATCTGCGTCTTTAATGTCCTACCATGTTTGTGTGGTCCATTTACTTCCTAGCAGTGTCAGGAGGTCTTGGAGCTTCCCTATCAGCTCAAGATAACCAGAGGCCTTGGTGAGATTCCCACCTCCTGTGAGCTGGCAGGACCAGATTCAGCTCCCACCTGGTGTGGAGTCACATTTGTCTGTCCCTGGGGCTTGCAGGTTGCTCTGATGTGGAACAGGGTTCAGTGGCTTCAGGACGAAGCTGGACTAGGAAGAAAGGCCCGGCCCGCTGCTTCTAAGGCATCCTTCAGCCCATGAACACATCCTCAGCTGACTTCGGGTGGTACAGGACCAGGGAGCATCTCGCTATGTTGTGTATCCGTGTGGCCCAGAGCCAAGGGAACCTGAGAGTTAATAACAAAATAGCAAAGACAACCCTCTCCTTCCCAAACCAGGAAGAGCAGGTCTCCTCTGGCCACTGCGTGGTCTCACTTATTTCTTAGGAGGCCCCTTGATGGATAAGATTTGTCATTTTCCAGAGAAGCCCCATTCAAGAAACCTGGCGGTGTTTTTAAAAACCACCATCTCCTGGACTCCCGGCAGCAGGATCGGAGTCCTCGCAGGTGATTCTGATTGGAAGCAGGCTTGGGGGCCCCTGTGCCAGGTGACGTGCAGGAGGCCCTTCCACCGCCCAGGATCACGTGACCACGAGCCTCGAAGAGGCTGCAAGTCCCCAAGAGATGCTGTTGTCTGCTGGCCTGTGGGACCCTCAGAGACCTCTGTGGCATATGCCATTTCTCTTGTTCACTTTTTGAGGGGAGCACCTTGGCCCCTTTCTGCCCTTTTACAGCTCAGCTAATCCATCTCTTTTATCAATTCAGCCAGCCAGGGAGGGTTGCTCAGCGCAGGGCTGTCCTTACAACTGGCTGAACATCAAGGTTAAATTACTGGAAAAGCCTCCCTCCCACCCCTCCCAGGCCAGTGTCTTCTGGGTTTGTATCACCCTCACCCTCAGAGGGCTCTTGTTGGAGCCGTTAAAGTGGACAGGAGAGGTCAGGAAGCTCCCAGAGGGCTGGGGGCAGCAACGGCTCAGGGGGAGAAGGCCAGAGGAAATCCCTGGGGCTGGGGGAGGAGACAAACATGTCACTGGAAACCGCTGTGAGCCAGGCAGAGGCTGGAACCCTTGGGACTTGCAGGCGGCGCCTGATTGTGGGGCTGCTTTGGGCCTCCGATTTTTTGGGCACTCCCTTGGAGACTTAGCTGACTCTTCCTTATCGCCCTGGTGGTGGTGCTATGGCCCAGGGAACTGGTGACCGATGGCCAGAGCACCTTGCTTTGTGTTCCTGAGCTGGCTGGCCCACCTCCCCTGGGTGCAGGGACTCCTGGGGCTGGCTTTTGGCTTGTGCTTTGTGGAGGATGGGCCTGTAGATGCTTTGGGGATCCATGGTGACCCACCAACTGGCTCTCCGGGGACCATGTGACCAGGATGCGCTGAGTGGAAATCTGACCCACCAGGGCTGCTTGTTGTGGGGTGCCTGGGGACCGTTTTACAAGCCATTTCTCCCAGGGACTCTTCACCCCCCAGTGGGCAGCCCTTTTATATAGTTTATAGCTGGGAAGAAGGAGAGCTAATAAAACAGAATAATCATTTAAAAATGTTTCACCACGCCGGTCTTCTAGGGTTTTCTTTGTTTAAAATAAAGAAGATTCTCTGGTACTTTGATGCTTGTCTCACGAGCACGAGTGTGTGTGTGTGTGTGTGTGTGTGTGTGTGTGTACCTCTTTTAAGAGAGGTTAGACGGGTCTTGTAAGTCTCTTTTTCTGTCAGTAGAAAGACTTCAGTTAGTTGCTTTCAGGCCTCTCTTTGACTGTGATCACTGCGAACTTGTAACAGTTCCCAAGTATGCCTGGTCGGTTCCCTGCCAGACGGGCCAGTTTTGACAGGCGGTCTTTCAGGATCTCCAAGATGAATGCTGGCATATTTTTTTTCCCAGACTCCGATGAACTTGGGCAGTTCTAGGTTCCCAGTCTTTAGTTTTGCTGATACTTTCCCAGTCCTCTCTTCCTCTCTGGCTCCATGTGGAAGCCAGTGATTTGTATCTGGCTGCTGCTAAGTTGCAGGGTGGGCAGTTCAAGCCCGCCAGCTGCTCCCTGGGAGGGAGACTACCCTGCCTGCTTCCGTAAAGATGGACAGTCTCTGAAACTCTAAACAGGGTCTCTGATTTTGGAATGGACTTGCTGACAGTGGGGTTAGGTTTTTAATGATTAACCTAAAGCTTGGAGGTTTGAGTCCTCACAGGACTGCCATACAGAAGAAAGGCCTGGCAATCCCCGTTCTTAAAGGTGACCCCTCTGAACAGTTCCACTCTGAAACACATGGGTTTCCAAGAAATGGAATCAGCCTGAAGGGGATGGCCTTGGTTTGGTTTTCATAGACTCTGGGGGAAAGATGTGGGACAGGAAGGCTTGTGCCCCAGCTCTCAAGGCTTCCCTCCTGGTGGGCTCTTGATGTGAATGTGCCTGTAGATTCTTTTCAGGAGGCCTTGACCGGCAGTGGAGAGGAGCTGGGAAGGCTGGGCGAGGGCACCAGCGGCTGGTGAAGAGCCCTTAGCAGCTTCATCCCTGTACCTGGCTGAGTTATTAAATCACCACCATGCCTGCCTGGCCTTATCTACCTGGGCACCAGAAGGGTGTTTTGAAACAATGTATTTCCTCAAAAGTATCAAGGGTCTTTTTCTTTAAAGAGGTTTTATTTTCAAATATTGTGTTTTTCACAAGGATTTGGGTGTCCTGGATCACATTAGATGCAGGTGCTTAAGACTCAGAGTGCAACAGTTTAAGGATGAGCTCCTTTGTCATTCTGGCCGCCAAGTGCTTGGTGCAGCTGTTTCCCTTCTCCCTGCTGTCATCTGAGAGAGTGGGTGGGGGAAGTTAGGGCAGGTGGGGGGAGGAAGGGGAAGAGGGACAGATTTTATGTGACAGACAGATAGACAGTAAGGGAGCAGGTGAGCCTAGGCTGGTACTTGTATCTGTCCAAGAGGTGAGCGTGGATGTGGATGTGGGTGTGGGGCAGGAAAGTGCCAGGCCTAATGGGAGCCTACGGCAGCTTGATCTTCTTTCTGTTCCGAGGTCTCTGTGGCTGAATCGTCTTCACTCAGACCTTGCTCTGCCAGAGAGGGCACTCCCCCTCAACTCTGCAGGGGGCTGACTCTGAGTGTGACATCAACACTTTGTGGTCCTCATGCGGAGAAGGAAATGTTACGGCCTGGCTAGTCACACAGCGAGCATTTCCTGAAGCACAATTTATTTGACATAAAGAACTCTCTTGTATGGTAGGATTATATTTGTCCTTCATCCTAGGTGTTGACCTGTCCCTTTGAAAAAGTGGCAGTGATTATCCACTAGTAAGCCCCCCTTATCCCCCACACGCGGGTTCTGGAAGTAGATCTCTGGGTGTTTCCTCGGCAGACTCACACCTCTGGGCAGCGGGCATGTGCTGCGTCAACTGTTGGCCCTCGCAGCTCTCACTGCCACTGAGTCCATGCTGACTCATAGTGGGTCCTGGGGTTTCCCCAGGGGGATGGTGACCGTGTGCAGGGATAGAAAGCCCCGCAGCTGCTTCCCCACTCAGACCACGCAGCCTGGAACCCAGCTCGTAGCCACCGCACCCCAGGGCTCCCGTGCAGACAGCTGGTCTGGGTCAGCACCGGCTTGATGGCCTCAAACCACAGCAACAGCCTCAACAGCGTGCACGCAGTCCTGTTGGCGCAGTGCAGGGCCGGGCCGCACCAGCTCAGCGACATGCACACTCAGAGCTTGGCTTGGGGACAGCTTTGGAGCCATCCCAGTGCAATCCCCCTCCCCTCCATGGGGCTGCTGTGGGTTGGCATCTACTAAAGGGCCACCGGTTGAGGCTGAGCAGTTTAATAGATGAATCCAGGAGCTCTGGGGCTGAAAGCAATAGAAGGAGCTCCGTCAGCCACACGCCGCGTTTCTGGTTCATGGAGGGCCGAGTCTTGGTTCTCTCTGGGCCTGTGGGCCAGGAAAGGAGACAGCACAGGACTGGTATCGGGGAGATACCAGGATCGATTGCCAGGAACTGCTGCTCAGGCCCAAGGCCAGCCCTCCGTGCAAGACACCCCGAGGAGTGGGTCTGACTGTGTGGTCCCAGAGAAGAGGAGGCAGGTTTGCAGAAGAAACCAGTCACACTCTGTCTGGCACAGTGAGGGGTCCTTGCCAGTGTCCTGACTGTGGCAGCCTGTGGAACCAACCCTCTCCTGGTCTTCCTCATATCTTGGGGAAAAAAATTTTAAGTAAAATTTTGATTTTCCTGGCCTGTGAAATCTGAGTCTGGGAATTAGCAAACCTTAAAAGGGAATTTCTGTTGTGCCCTGCAAAAGATTTCCTTCTTTGAGACATTTCAGAAAAAGAGAAGACGGTACAGTGTTGCTTTCTTATTCATTTGGGGCCATGGATGATCGACATCTGGCATCTAAGACAGCATCT
The DNA here is from genome assembly GCA_004026705.1 of Nesogale talazaci. NCBI lineage: Eukaryota > Metazoa > Chordata > Mammalia > Afrosoricida > Tenrecidae > Nesogale > Nesogale talazaci. Next base: position 102,686 of record PVJH01005022.1, read on the forward strand.
AATTAGAACAGGTTTGAAGAGCACGAGGTCTTTCTGGACCGTGTTTCGTGTTTTTGAATGAGGGTGATGCTGCATTAATTTGGTTTAAAACCTTAAATGTGTGTATCACACCCATGAATCGAGTGTGAGGGTACCCAGAGACGGTGGGTTTGCAATGGGCAGAAATAAGCAAACTAATGACCTGAATTCACTAGTCCATGCCAATTTACAGTGAGCCCACAGGACAAGGTAGAAGTGCCCCTGGGGGTTCTGAGCCTGTACCTCTTTAAGGGAGTAGAAAGCCTCATCTCTCTCCATTAAAACTACTGTTGGCTTCCAACTGTTAACCTTGTGGCTTGCAGTCCAGGGCATAACCAATATGCCTCCAGGGCTTAGCAAATGAAGCAGACCCTGGAAAGAAGATTTTTGGTGATCCAGTCATATCTTGAAGTATGGGGGACTAGTTTTTCTCCCTAGGAAAGTTGAGTATGGTGGGCTCTTCTTGGCTGGGGGAGAGGGGAGAAGGGTTAGGTCAGCAGGGTCAGTCCTTCAGATCTAAAAATCGGAGCCCTTTCTGAATGAGAAGGGAGAAAAAGTCTTGATCACCTGGAGGTTTTGTGGCCCACACTCACCGTTCTGCCTGCCTGTGTTGTCTGCTCTCTTTCAGGTTAGTCTGAACGATTCCCACAATCAGATGGTGGTACACTGGGCTGGAGAGAAGAGCAACGTCATCGTGGCCTTAGCTCGGGACAGCCTGGCAGTGGCGAGGCCCCAGAGCAGTGATGTAAGTATTTGCGTGGCCCTGGCTGTGAACACACTCTTTTCAGAGCTGCTGGGCCGGATGATCCCACCGGAGACAGCAGTGGGTCCCTGGAGAGTGGCCAGATGAATTACACAATAGGACCGGATTGAGAAAAGAAAGGCACTCTTAGTGGCTGAGCACAGGGGGCGCTGTTAGGGTTGCAGACAGATCTGTGCCGTGTGTGATTGATTACGCCTATGACGTGATAGAGGAGGATTGGGATCATTGTATTTGCTCAGCCAAATGCCAGAAGTGTATCCCTGGTCGGAGCAGCCCACTGGCAGCAGTGCCAGATGGAATTTAATAGGTTTTCTCATGCGACAATTTCTCCTAACCTGTGCCAGGTGAGTGAGTCGTGCAATCTTGACATTCTCATAGTCTTGATCTCCATACTTGGGTTTAAAATCCTTTCAGAACTATAATCCCCTCCTGGGGGATGGACAACAGACAAGGGGGTAAAGGGAGACTTTGGACAGTGCAAGACATGAAAAAGTATAATACTAATTTATAAATTATCCAGGGTTCAGGAAAGAGGACGGGAGGGAGGGAGGAGAAAAAACGAGGAGCTGATTCCAAGGGCTCAAGTAGAAAGAAAATACTTTGAAAACAATGATGGCAACATATGTACAGTTGTGCTTGACACAACGGATGCATGTATGGATTGTGATTAGAGTTGTGTAAGCCCCCAATAAAATGATTTAAAAATAATGTTTTTTTGAAAAAAAAATCGTTTTAAAAATCACATTTATTAGTTAGGTTCTTTGTTAGGCCAAGGATGATACACTAGAAAGGCCTGTGGGAGGCCAAGTAAGGAAAGGATGGACGTTACTATTAGGCTTTACTTTGAGGAAGAGAAAAGGTACCTCCTTTTTTTTTTTTTTTTTTTAACTCTATCTGGGTCTCCTGGGCCACATGGCATTTTCTTGCTTTTGATTGTGATTCAGGCTCAAGAACTGTTTCACCTTTATCTTAGTTTGAATGTGGCGATTGCGGCCTGCTCTCAAGTGTGCGGGAGATGCAGGAAGCAGGAGATCATCACTGTGGAAGACGCATGCCCAGCGTCCTGAGCTCACTTTGTCCTGCAGCAGCGAAGGCCCAGGGCTGCTTGATTGGCTGATCTCTCCAGAGAATCCCACATGTCAGGATGTTTTTAGGGAATGCTGCTGAGCCCTGAAAGTTGGAAGCCAGTGTATGGTTTTTAAAAGCACTGTGTGGACCAAGGAAAACCTACGAGCTGGCCGTTGGGTCCCGAGTCTGCCACCTGGCTCCTGATCTTCTCCACATGGGGAAGAGGATCAGATCTGGGGTGCCAAGAAAGAGGGTGGGGCTGTGGGTGGGTGAACATGTTGCCTGCCCTCTCGGGTCTGTGCATTTGGCCCGAGGACTCGTCTGATGAGTGTGCTGCCTCATTTGCACACCAGCCTTTGGCATATTCTTGCAGCAACCAGTGCAGCTTTGCTGTCTGTGAGGCTGCTCTCTGTGTAGCTGGTGGGATGTGTTTGGGCTGCTTGAAGGGTGCCATCAGGTTAGGCAAATAGCTGCGGCCACAGACCTCAATCCCTGAGCTCCTGTTTGCTCTGTCAAGGCCTCCCTAGTCACCACCTATCACACTTATTAGTGGGGACCTACTGGGGTAAGTCCAAGAGGGTTCCCAACCAAGAGCACTTAGAAATGTGCCTGCCATCAGTGGGGAGCTGTAAACAGGTCCTCTGAGTAAGGCACTTGTCTCAGGTTTGGTAGGGGTTTTCATAAAACTGGTCCAATTAAAACAATGACTTTTGAGGGATCGACTGGGCCAGGCAAATTCCAGGCCAGGGGGGCCCCTCAGAAGGCTGTACTGTTGCTTCCAAAATGGTCATCTCCTTGGATGTTCTCAAAGGACGCAGGACAACTGTAGGAGTTTATTGTGGAAATATCTTAAGAAAGAGGCCAGGAATGTTGTGGTCTCTTTCTATCACCACAATTCACTCACTCATTCTAAGTGAGTAGCAAGGACTGCCCTGTGATAATTTCACCAGGAAACTGTACCCCATTGGTCCTCTGGCCCTCGTTTTGCCCCTGTAGACTTCAAAACTCAAAGAATGTTGAAAAGGAACATGACCCGATCCCCTTGAGAATGCGAACGGCTGTTGTGACATGGTGTATAATTCAAAGAGAACAAAATCCTCTGGGGAAAGTTTAGAGAGATGGAAACCGCCTTCAGAAGTGTATAGACTTAGATGGGGGATATGTCAAGAAGTAACAGCTTCCCGCTTTGAGCTTTTGCCTAATAAAGCTTTCTGGGTTTTTATAGCAAACTGTTTTGACTTACCCTTGCCCTATATTTGTTGGGAAGTTCTGCCATAGGACTTATATACATTCAAGAAGTTCTTTGCCCAGGTCACATTGTTCTCTGGTAACAGTGGTCAAAGACCCTAATGATTCTGCTTTAGTTTTGCTGGAAAAACAAGAGCCTAGAGATACCACTTGACCTGCCTGAGGCCACGCTGCATGTCCATGGGAGAGCTGACATAGGATCCAGTCATGGACTCAGTGTTGGACTCTTTGGTCATGTTTTACCAAGAGTCCTGTGTGCAGAAGTGGAAAGCTTGTCTGGTGTGAAATATGTGCTCAGATTCTGTTGTAAAGGAAACGTAATGCCCAGAGGTAGTAAATAAGGATGGCAGACTTTTCCTCCCTCTGTGCGCAAAGCTACAGTAAAGAACCTGTGGAGGGAAATGAGGTGTTCTCAAGGGAATGGGCTCAGGCAAAAGTGAATGAAGACTTGAGGCGGGGGTTGGTTGTGCTGGTCCTCTTCACAGCTGCCCAGAGGCTGTGCCCCTCAGACCGCTAGGGCAGAGCCAGCAGGAAAGAGCCTGCACAGGGCAGGAAATATGTATGAGAGGATGTGACAGCCTGGTGTAGTCAACATGGAAGAACTGGGCTCGGGAGGGGGAATCCTGGAAGGTTCCTCATTCAAGAATCGAGAGACAAATCACCAATGGAGGCATTTGCTGCCAGTGTGAGTTCCTAGGTGGTGTAACTGTCAGTGCACTCAGTTGAACGTGACCTAGACGCTTCACAATCTTTGCTTCTGCCCCATCCTGACATATTTTACAAAGCACTTAGTTCTCCCTTAACAGGCCTACTGTCTGTCCAGGACAGTGTCCACCTGAAGCTCAGAATTATGAATGGCAGCACTCCCCCCCTCCCCCTCTGTGTCAGACAGGGTTCCATCACACCCTCCCGCCAAGTGTTATGCTACTAGGGTTTGTGCCCTGCAGAACTGACTAGAGAGTGCTTGCCAACAAATGGGGACAGCACCATACAGCCTGTGGGAGGCTGCCCTCTGACCCAGCTCTGCTCCTGAAGTCAGAATGCCTGGGTTTGATGCTAGGCTTGGCCATTCCGGAACCATCCATCAGAGTGGCACTAGGTCCTTTATCTTCTGTTGGTCTTCTCACCTAGCCCAAAGTGTAGGCTGGCTCTTTAGCAAGACTCTTTTCTGGGAGTGGCTTAGAAACACAGAATCTCAGGTTCTAACTCAGACTTCAGGAATCAGAATCAGCATCTTAACAAATGCCATGCTGGGTAATTTGTACCAACACTTAGATTTGTGGAGAGTAGATATCTGCATCCTAAAGCTTGCGGGACACTGGTTGCACTAAAGCGTTTACAACAGTGCTGCATGTGTTAGTCCGGGTAAACGAGACAAACAAATTTCATAGACACGCATATGGATATAAGGGTACGGTTTATAAACAAGAGGAATGGGACATTAAGAAAGCATCCCAACTCAGTCCAGTTCAAAGTCATAAGTCCGATACTAGCCCATACGCCCGAAGTCAGTATAAAGTCTCCTTCCGACTCACAAAGTCACAGGCCAGTGGGTGGCAGAGGTCTCTGCATGGCTTCTCTCTTCCAGGGGTCAGGGTCCATCAACAGATCCAGTGGTGGCAGAAGCAACTCAGCGCTGGCAGGGGTCTCCATGTGGCTTCTCTGGCTTCAGAGGTCTGGCTCCATCAGGGCAAGGCCGTGTGGCTTCTCCTCCGGCTTCTCCAGCTCCTCGCACACTGCCATCTTGTCTTGTCTGAAGTTTGTTGTCTTTGAAACTAACTCCCAACAACTGGGGAGATAGCTTCTCATCTCCATGAAGGAAATATCTCGAGATTTCCCAGATGTATCAGGAGAAAGCCGTGCCCATATGGAGGCCTCATGCTAATGGTCGCCCTAAAACTGTCTGTCTCTCTATCTGTTGATAATCTATCTGCCCGTGGTACACCCCCCCCCCCCAAAAAAAAATACAAAAAAAACTCCAAGCCCAGAATTACTCTGGACAGAGTGGAGCTTTCATGGTACGTGTTTTTCCTGCTACGTGAGCATTGAGCAGCTCGCTCTGAGTTAGTGCACCAAGTGGCGTCACCTGGGAATGTTCTCTGGACACAGTGAATTTTTTCGTAAAAGTAGTTTCCCTTGAACCTCTTATTTTTGTATGGCTGATTTAAGAGAACAGCATGTGGCTGTGAAATTTTGTTTCCCACTAGGAGAAAAATGCTGCAGAAACTGTTGTGATGTTGAACACAGCTTACAAAGACAGTACTATGGGAAGAACTCAAGTGTATGAGTGATTTTCTCGTTGCAAAATAAGTGAAATGTCGATTGATGATAAACCTCATTTTGGACATTAATCAACTTCCCGAAAGGATGAAAAGATCAACTCTGTAGTGCATTTGTATTTCTTTCCACCAGGTTAGACTGTTAATCAAGCTGTCTATTTAGAAGTTCTGAAAAGATTGTGTGTGACATAAAAGACCAGATTTGTGGTTTAGCTAACTCAGTACACCAGTTTTGGGCAAAAAACAGCATGCCTTTCTTGCCCCACACGCTTTACTCACCCGACTTGAGTCTGTGACATCTTTTTGTTTGCGTGAATGAAGAGGGACACGAAAGGACAGCAATTTGAGAACATAGAAGAGGTGAAGAAAGAAAAGAAGAGGTGCCGTCAGCCATCCAAACAGATGAATTTGAAAACTGTTTCTGAGAATTGAGTTACAGATGTGATAAAATGTGTTAAGTATAATAGGGAGTACTTTGAAGGTGATACTGTTGTTTTGTAAAAAAATTTAAATACAGATCTTTTTGGGAAAAAAAATTCTGGGTTTCTTATTTGGGGGGTATACCCTAGTCTATCTACCTACCTACCTACCCACCTACTTGTGTCTATCTACCTACCTACTACCTACTTGTATCTATCTACCTACCTACCCACCTACTTGTATCTATCTACCTACCTACCCACCTACTTGTGTCTATCTACCTACCTGCTACCTACTTGTATCTATCTACCTACCTACCTACTTGTGTCTATCTACCTACCCACCTACTTGTATCTATCTACCTACCTACCCACCTACTTGTGTCTATCTACCTACCCACCTACTTGTGTCTACCTCCCTACCTACTACCTACCTACAATGGAAGGAATTTAAACCCATCTGCTTTGAAGGCCTGTGTCTACAGCTGTCAAGTTCTGGCTGTTCAGTAGCTACATTCTCCTCCAGCTTTTTGTTCTTTAGCGAGTAATGTCACTTTAAGTTCAGAGAGGACTAATTGATACAGAAATTTGCATCTGAGAATGCCAGGCACATGCCTGTAGGAGTACATGTTAGTGCTGACTGAGGACTCAGTTTTTCTGGAAATCTTAGTGGACCGACTGTGAGTCAGCAGCAAAGTGTGCCATGAGAAAACACATCTGTGGGAAAATGATGGGGACAGGGGAGTCGACTGGAAGGTTTGCAAGAGTTCAAGGCAAATGCTGTTCTGTATACAGCTGCTGCAAGAGTGGAGATCTAGAGTAGCTCCTTGGGTAGACGGACAGACTGAACAGGTGTGGGAGAGAGTGGGACTACACCCGCAAATACAGATAAGCTTGGTGGAGGAATTTTGTATATTTTTATTTACCTTTTTGCAAATATATTCATGAATGTTATGGTGCTTACAGGAGACAAAGTGACATAAACATATTAAGGGAATAAGCCAATGGCCTGGAGAAGCAGGTCCATAGTCTCAGAGGACCCCAAAGGCCAACTGGCACAACGTCCTTTACAAAGACAGTATTCTACCTGCTAGTCTGGTGAGTCATGACCGGGTCTTAAAAGCTCATGAGCATCCATCCAAAATGCAACTACTGGTCGTGCCCATCTCGAGAAACAGGAGAGTGATGAGAGTCAAAAGACATGAAAACAGGTCAGTGGGTTAATAGACCACACAAACATCAGTCTCTACAACCCTGAGGCCAGAAGAGCCAGATGGTACCTTGTTACCATGACCCACTGCTCTGTAAAGGGTCACATTGGAAAACCCTGGATAAAGTGTGAGAGTAAGGTGGACCAGAACTCAACACTGAAAGAAACCAGGCTTATTGGTTGGCTAGAGACTGGGGAGACCTCATGACTCTGGCCGTGGTCCTCAGATATGGAACGGAATTTGAATCTGTGTTAGGATCATCAGCCATTTCAAAAGGGCAGCCTAACCCAATGATGCAGCATGGAGAGTAAGCAAGGAGACACAGGGAAAGTGGGGTACTTGGTGCATGCAGGGGAGTGCAGTGGGTGAGTGGACTCAGGATGTGTGTCTGCTCTGCAAACGTTCACCTTCACAATGAGAGGCTTAAAAAAAGGAACGCACGTGTCCTGGTAGGGCCAATGGGGGTGCAGGATGAAAACCATAAGGGAAGTTGTCAGCCTGTTGGGCAGGTTTGAACGCTGGCAGAGACCTTTCCTGCTTACTCCCAGTGCCACAACCTGTGCCAGGCTTCTACACGGCTCTTGCCTTGTGGAGGTTTTTGCCTGATTACACAGACATCTGAACGAGGAGGATGGCATAAAACCTTGTTCTCGTTCCGTGCCATTGAGTCAGTCCCAACCCATAGCGATCTTATGCGCAACAGAATGAAACTCTGCCTGGTTCTGTGACATCCTCTCTGGTCCTTTGCCAGAACTCACTGTTGCAGCCTCTGTGCCATCATCTCCTTGAAGGCCTGCCTCTCTTTCGCTGCACCTCTGCTGTGTTGGAGTAGTTCCTCTTTGCGAAGGGAAGGGAAATTGATGAGCAAGCTTTGATAGCCCTAAAACAGAATGAATCCTTACATGCTGCTGTCATCCCCTTGCATCCAGCCACCTGACCCGAGACGGCCCATGCACACAGGGTGAAATACCTGGGCCCACGTGGACCCAGGTGCCCATGAGCCCAGGGATCGGACTGCTGTGATCCACTGGGGTTTCTCTGGCTGGTTTTGGCAAGTGGGGCACCAGAGGTTTCTTCCTAGGTTATATTCATGTAGACACTTGGACCACACCAGCTTTTATTGGTCCACTAGCCCCCACTGACAGACAGGTAGATGGCGGGTGTCTAAGTCTGCTGGCTGAGTATGAAACCTGAGTAACCTCAGCTACCCCCTCTTAACTTCTATTCAATAGCACACACAAAGCCATGGGTTTGATTTACAGCTTAGAATTCAGGAAGAACTTTGCGGTTGTGAGTGTTTTTCTTCCTCGTGCTGGATGGCAGACACAAGCTTGAAAATCTCTGAACGCCTCTGTTCTTTATTAAGCAACCAAGGCTCCTACCATCCCAGCTCCTTCCAGTGCCAGGCCTGTGCTTGCTGGGCACAAGCCGCCTCTGTAACAAACAGCGAGATCCGAGTCTTTACAGAGCATGCTTTCCTGGCAGGTAACCTCTAAGAGTGGGCTGGTCTTGGAATGAGAAATGTGACACTGGTCTGGCATTAGCTTCTCTGAGCCTGTTTTCTCTCTTTCTTTCTTAAGTGGGAATAATTACTCACTCAGTTGCCCATTTATGCCTTGATTTCACCCACTCCTTGACTTGTGCTGTTCTGGGTACACGGTGGGCTGCAGCCACTCTGTGGGGGAAAGGAGACCTTCTGCTCCCATAAGGGGACAGTCTGGGGAACCCACAGGGGCAGTGCTACTCTACCTTATAGGACTGCTATGGGTCAGAAGCCACTTGATAGTGGATTTGGTTTTTAACTTGTTTTTGTTATAAGACTTTTATGCATTCCTGATATCTTCATTGAGTACCTGGTGTGTGTCCCAGGCAAACCCTAGGAGACAAAGGTGAGACTGTCTTAACTCAAAAGGTCCGTAAAGTCCAGAGGAGGAATGCATGCAGGCATGAGGTTGGCCAGGCGGAAGTCAGACTAAGTCAGATTTGTGAATGAGTTAGAGAAGATACATACCATTGTCACGTAGTATCAGTTGTCTTTTATGTCTCTCCATGATCAAAGGCGTCCTCGCGGCATAGTGGTTACATGTTGGGAGCCACTCCTCAGGAGAGAGATGGGGGTGTCTGCTCTTGTAACGAGCTTCAGTCTTGGAAACCCCCAGGGGCACTTCTACCTGTCCTAGAGGGTCTCAATCAGTCGATCAATGATGGTGAGTTTGGTTTTGATTTGGTGCCTATAACACACGTAAGAAAGGTCACTAGATACATTAAGACATCTTAGACATCATAATATTGAAAGGAAAAAGAAAAACCGTTCACTGCCAATTGCTTAAAGTAGACATGGTGTAGTGGGCTACGCACTCAGCTGCTAACCATGTGGTCCGTGATGCTAACCCACCAGCCCCTCTGCAGTAGAAAAGTCTTGACAGGTAGAAAAGTCTTTGACAAGTCTTGGGAACTCAACGAGGCAGTTCTTTTCTTTCTTAAAGCTTTAAATTAATTAACTATGGAGAGCTTTTCTGTTGTCATAGATGGCCCTGAGCAGCGTGGCCCCCCGGAAACTGTGTGATAAAAACACTTTGGCGAGCCTCTGTGTATTATCATTTTTCTCCTCTAACTTTCCACCTCTCTTCAGCAAAACACAGCCTCTTTTGTCGTGTCTGGCTGGGGTAGCTTTCTGCCTTCTTCCTCCAACGCCATCATCTGCTGCTTGTGCTCCATAAGGGCGTCGCTGGGGTTGGCTCTTCAGCCTAGGAGTCAAGTAAGTCGCCGGCGGTGTCATCGTCATCATCAATCTTCATTGCAGTCAACTCCCAATATCAGTTACAGCTTGCTCGGCTATGGCCATGTCAGCTGTAGGCCCCTGAAACGCATGTGTGGGTGGACACGGTTTGTTCCACACTCATTTCATATCTGCTTGCGTGACTTCATCCCAAGAATCAGCAATCTTCTGATGGCATCGTAGATATTACAGTTTCTCCAGAGATCTTAGCCTCCTCATGTCATTCTCCAGGGCTTTAGAACCCTTACAAGTAGCCTCGACTGCTTGGGACAAGGGTCTTAAAAAACAATGATGCCTTGGCTGAAGGAGTGACAACCTGCAGGGAGATTAAAATACAACCTGTACCTTGACGTGAAGAGCGTGGGAGTTTGTGTGCATTGTTAACACAAGGTTAATCTGGAAATGTATCCAGGTAAGAAATGACCCAGGAACCAATCTTCCAAGATGTGTCTACTTCTCAAACAGTGGGCAGACTGGATGTAGGCGAGACACAAGCAAAGGCTTGCTCTTGAAGTCTCTACATGTGACCTCAGTCTTTTAGATGTTTCACACCCTAGGGCTCCTGCCTCCTCTTTGAAATGCAGGTCCTTTCAGTGTCTCACTCAAACACTTCAGTTGGCATTCCCTGCTTCTTAACATGCTTGATAGTATGTAAATTTGCTCCCACTTTGAAACCATTGGACAACCCCACTTGTAAAGAAATGCTGTATTGCAGTAACCTTCACTCGCTGCTACTTTGAAACCAAAGAGAAGCTTCCAGGCTTTTCTTGCAGTAACATAAGGCGAAAGGGCAGGTTACACTGATTGGGCCACCTAACGAATCATCAGCCTTTCTAGTACAATAATGAAGCCACCACATTGCTTAGTGATCATTACAGCTTCCATTAGAACAAGGCATTCCACATGCTCCATTAGCCTCACTTTACCCTTTAAAATTGTTGGGTGGCATTTGTCTGATTGCATTTCATCTCTTTGCGTTCACGTCACTCCACTGCATTTTCCTCAGCGAGCACCAGCTTTCCTGTAGTGCTCCCCCAACACCTGTGCCCGATTTACACCCTGGATTCATGGTATAGCAGAAGAAAATTCATGCCAGATACACATGCAGCACGGTTTAGTGGCACTGGAGTCCGACTACATAAGGTGGTTGCTGCTTTCTGTCCTGGAAATGACAAACAGCTGAAGCCTCGCATCGACCTCTGAAATATCACAACGTTGTGTGTGCAACTCTCCTGTTTCACTCAGAGGACTAATGCAGCAGGCTTGATGGCAGTCCTGCTTAAGTACAAATTGCCCATTAAGTCAGACATTCTTTAACTTGGGAAACTACTGTGTTGGATACTGAAAAGTTCTAACTGAGTGTAAACTTCTTATTATCACTGTTCTCTGAGAAGGTCAACAGTAGGGGACCATCAACTTAGAGGATTTTGGAGCTGGAAGGGATCTGAGATTTCTTTGAGCTTCCTTTCCGAGAAGCCCTGTGACCTCTGAAAGGGACTCTCTGTCCACTCTTGCCCCAAGGCATGGAAGTGAAAAAGTTCAACTTCCACTTTTTAGCCATGCCGGCTGGTCTGTCTGGGTCCTCCCACCTGCTGACTTGCTGGTGTGATTTCTGTGGCAGGCATTCCTGGTTGCTCATGGGTGGCTGGGCACGGACACACCACGTTGAAGCTGTGCTCATGGTATAGTTTTTTCCACCCTGACCTAGATGAAGGCAGAGGCTATCACCTTGGCTTCTACTGAGTATCGGTGCATCTTGTGTGCCGCCCCACTCCCCTTTTCTTTGGGATGTATGTTGTGCAGTTCCCCGATGTGGGAGTTTCTCCTGCCCCTGATGCCTCACATAGCTCCTTCCTGCTTCATCTGAAACCCTCGGGCTGCTTCTTGAATCAGTGGGAAAAGAGTAATGAATTGTCTGCTTGTCTAGTAATTTCTAGTCTTCTTTGGCACTTATCATTTAAATTTAATACTCAGTCCACTTTTCTTTCCTATAAATCAGTTGAGAAAATAACTAATAAATTATGATTGTTAGATTCATCCATCAGGCATCTTAAATTTTTAAAATCCATTGAGTGTATTACATAGGGATGAAAGTCCACGCATGGAATACCTGCACATGACATTGTACAATCCATTACCTGGGGTGCAGTAGCTTTGGGGAATTACTGGCTTTGGTGGCAGGGCAGCCTGGGCTGGGCACTGAGGCTGTCATATTCTGTCTGTTACTTTGGGTAAGTAACTAATCCCCGAAGCATCTGTAATCTGACTTGTACAATCATTGTAATGATGGCATTTGGATTGATTTTTAAGGATTGCATAGGATATTTTGAGAGTTACCGGGAGTGCTTCATTTGGAGAGGTTGGTACCATGCCTGTCACCTAGAAGACATTAGAGGCATGGCAGTTTTTCTTCTGCTCATCAGTGTGATTGCTAGAGAACCTGCGGTACTATTCAAGTGGGCTTTGTAGGGAAGATGTTAAGTATCTTCTGTTGGTCTATGTGGAGCCTGTTCTATAACCTCCAGACATGCTAGTTCCTCTGCAGAAGGGATTTGTTTACTGCTATTCGTATCTCAAGGAGCTCTGATCACGCTGTGGTATAAGTACCACAAGGAAGGTGGCAGTTCAAATCCACTAGGCGCTCTGCAAGAGAAAGATGAGGCTGTCTGCTCTCTTGGGAGCTATGAGGAACAGTTCTGCTGGGTTTTGTAGGGTCACTTTGATTCATAATTGACTCAATGGCAATAGGTTTTATTTTAATTTTCTTTTCTGGGTCACTTGGTTGAGTCACCATGGAGTTGTCATCTAACCCTACCCCCTGCAATGGGTGATGCCTGGCGAACAGAAGTCCCCAGCAAAGGGATGAAGAAGCAGATAACTTTTGGGGGGCATTTCAACAGACAACAAAGCAAACTCTCCATTCCTCTCCCTGCAGCCAAGCACATTCTCTCTATCTTGGAATGTCATTTGTTAAACTCCTTACCCAGCATGGCAACACGGTCACCCTGCCATTGCTTCCATCCACTTGCCTCCTGCTCCAGGGATTGGCCTGAAAAGTATTCCAGGCAGTGGGGGCTGCAGCCCTTCCAGCTTTTTGCTCCCCATTTGGGTGAGGGCAAGCATCGAGATGTCCTCCTTCTCCCTTGCTGGGTATCTGGAATCTGGTAACATCAGGAACTTCATGGGGCTCTGAGTGGTGCAAATGGTTCATGCTCAAGAAGTAATCTAAAAGGTGACAGTTCAAATCTATTGAGTAGCACTGCTGAAAAAAGTCCTGTTGGTTGTCTGTAAAGATTGCCGCAAAGAAAATATGATGGAACTGGTCTAAAGTGAGACACCTAGGATTGCTACATCATGGAGCCAACTTACTCTCAACTGTGTGTGTGTTTTCATGGGGAACCATGTTTGAGGATCAAGGTTTGGGGGTAGGGGACAGTTGGAAGTAGAAGCAGAATGAGAGCTTCTGCCTGATTTCTCATATTTCCCCCCCCTCCCCCCGGTCTTCTGTATTCCAGGTGTACGTGTCTTATGACTATGGAAAATCCTTCAAGAAAATCTCGAAGAAGTTGAACTTTGGTGTGGGAAATAGCAGTGAATCTGTCATCACCCAGTTCTACCACAGTCCCTCGGACAACAAGCGCGTAAGGAAACTGCTCTGGGACTCACTGTGGGATGGAGGGGACTGGCTTTGGGAAGCGTTCTGTGCTGAGTCTCTCTGCGTGTATGCTGTGGCTCGCCTGGACCTTGTGACAGCTTTCTGTTCTTGCCTGGGGCTGAGCATCAGTGTAATGCCAAGAAATGGCCAGACGGGGTTTCCAGCACACAGAATGGGAGGTTAAACCACAGAGTCCAGCACTTAGTCCAGGACAGGTCTTCCAGAGCAGTTACTTGCGTGTTGATCTAATTGTCATTGTGTGTGTCTAATCGCCATGTGAGTACGTGTGAATGAATGAGTGTGTTTGTGTGTACATGAGTATGACAGTATGTGCGTTGTGTATGTATGTGTGTGCCGTGTGTGTATTTAGGTATGTTTGTGTGTGTATATGAGTTGTGTATGTATATCTGTACATCTGTATGTGTATGAATGTCTGGATAAGTATATATACGGGAGTATGAATGTGTATATATGAGTATATGTATTTGTATATGTGAATATGAGTATGTTTGTATATAGGCATGGGTGTTTCTGAGGTGCATTTATATGTGTGAGTCCAAATGCGTGCTTGGTATGAGTGTGTGTGCATGTGAGTATGTCTCTATGCATATGCATGAGTGTGTACGTGAGCATATGGATGTGTTTGTGTATGTGAATGTGCAGTGTGTATATATGAGTGTGTGCTCTTGTATTTGAGTCTGTGAATGGATTATTGTATTTGTGCATGTTCAGGTATGAGTGTATATGATGTAATGCCTGTGTGTATGTGTATGATGGTGTGCGTTTGACGTATGCGTGTATGTGACTATGAGTATGTCTGTTGTGTGTGGGTACTTTTATATTGATGCACTCCTCCTTCCCATGTCTCTGAACCCATTCTGGTATGGAAAAGAAACCCCCAGCAGCAGACTCCTTCCCATGTCTCTGAACCCATTCTGGTATGGAAAAGAAACCCCCAGCAGCAGACCCCACCTTACTTCCTGCTTTGCTTTCCCAGCTGGCTGGCCTGGGGGCATTGTTTCTGCAGTGGAAGCAGGCAGTATGGGATTTTGGGGGAGCCTTGGTGAGATTGCCTTCAGTCCCAGGGACCTGGGGGCAGGAGGGCAGGATTCAAGACCCTGCTAAGCTTTCCTGCGTTAGGCAGGTTTTACACTCACTTCTTTGCTTTCTTCCCTGCTCATGTGCTGCCTAGCTCATCTACCGTTACATGACATTTTTTAAGGATGCAGAAGAACTCCTTGGCTGAGGTTAGGTCCCTGCTACACATCCAGGAGGAACTAGCTAGAGTGCAAGTTCTCTGCCTTTCCTGCTGGCCTGGTCCTGGTGCCTCTGGTTTGTTATACAGGGCTGAATTCAGCACATTTAATGAGTGCAATGGCTCAGA
>PVJH01005023.1:0-117475 GCA_004026705.1 Nesogale talazaci
GACCAGTATCTCTAATGAACATAGATGAAAAAATCTTCAACAAGATATTGACCAATAGAATACAAAAATATATAAAAAGCATAATCCACCAGGATTAGGTAGGATTCATCCGAGATGCAGGGATGGTTTAACATGTGTAAATCCATTAATATTATACATCATATTGATAAGATGAAGGATAAGAACCATATGATAATGTCTATAGATTCAGAGAAAGCATTTGACAACATCCAGCACCCTTTCCTAATCAAGACGCGCAGACAGATAGGAATAAAAGGACAGTTCCTCGAGTTAATACATGTTATCTATGAGAAGCCAACAGCTAAAATAATTGCCAATGGAGAAAAGACTAACTCAATCCCTCTGAAGAAGGGGACTAGACAAGGATGCCCCTTATCCCCACTATTATTCAATATAGTACTGGAGGTCTTAGCAAATAATATAAGACAACAGAAAGACAGCCAAGGTATCCAAATGGGTGAGGAGAAGGTCAAGTTACCTTTATTCGCTGGTGACATGATCCTGTACATTACAAATCCCAAGAGCTTCACAACCGGAGTACTAACAGCAATTGAGGAATACAGAAGAGTGGCAGGATACAAGGTCAACAAACAGAAGTCGATTGGTCTGCTCTACACATCTGACAAGACCACAGAAGAGGAGATCAAGAAAGCAGTTCCATTCACAATAGCCAAGAATGAATTGAAGTACCCAGGAATATTACTAACCAAAAAAACAAAAGACCTATACAAGGAAAACTACAAAACCCTACTACAGGAAATGAAAAGTGACCTCCACAAATGGAGGAACATCCCATGCTCATGGATTGGCAGACTCAATATAATAAAGATGTCTATCCTACCGAGGACACTTTATAAGTTCAATGCTATCCTGACCCGAATACCAACAACCTTCTTCAGAGAACTGGAAAAATTGACCACAAACTTCATATGGAGAGGGAAAAAGCCCAGAATAAGCAGGGATCTCCTCAAGGATAAGAACACAGTTGGAGGGCTTACTTTACCTGACTTTCACAGTTACTACAAAGCCACAGTGGTCAAAACAGCATGGTACTGGCATAATGACCGATACACAGATCAATAGAAAATAATAGAAAACCCAGAAATAAAACCATTAGCATATAGACAACTGATTTTTGACAAGTGGGAGGGCCATGATCTATATAACAAATGGTGCTGGAGACAATGGAAATCTACATGTAGAAAAATGAAACAGGATCTCTACCTCACCCCATGCACAAGAACCAACTTGAGGTAGATCATGGACCTGCAAGTAAAATCACAAATCATCAGGACAATTAGCAAGAAAATCGGTGAAAATCTAAGAACCTTGACCCAGGGAATACAAAGGCTAACTGCAATAGGACAGGGAACACATGCAGGGGTACCTGAAATTGACGAATGGGACTTACTTAGAATAAACACATATGTGCAGCAAATGACTTTACCAAGAGGTTAGCCAGGCAACCCACAGACTGGAAGAGGATTTTTAGCAATGGTACAACAGACAAAGGGCTTATTACAAAAATCTATAATATTCCCATCTCATGCAAGAAGATGAAAACAGATAACCCTACAAAGAAATGGGAAAAAGAACTGAAAAGAAGTTTCACTAGGAAGGAGGTCCATATGGCCAATGAATATATGAGAAAATCCTCCCGCTAGCCATCAGAGAAATGCAAATCAAAACAACCATGATAAATCATCTAACACCTCTTAAGACTAGTCCAGATCAGAAAATCAGAGTGCAACAAATGTTGGAGGGGATGTGGTGAAATAGGAACACTTCTACATTGTTGGTGGCCGTGTAGATATGTGCAGCCACTGTGGAAAGCAGTCTGGCAATATTTAATGAAGATGGAAGTTGAACTACCCTATGATCCAGCTATCCCACTATTGAGTATATACCCAGAAGAGGCAAGAAATAAATCACAGCCAGTGGTATGCACACCAATGTTTATTGCAGTACAATTCACAATCACAAAGGCTTGGAAGCAATTTAAATTTACATCAGTAGATGAATGGATTAGCAAACTCTGGCACATACACACAATGGAGTACTATGCCTCACTAAAAAGCTCGGACAAGCACATGAAACACATCTCTGCGTGGGAAAAACTAGAGGAAATTATGCTAAGTGAAGTCAGTCAATCACAAAAGGAGAAGTACTGCATGAGCCCCCTGAGGTAAGTAGAAACAGTATGGTGAGTGTAAAACAGCAAACTTCTGTACCACAACAGTTGGTCCAAGACGTAGGGTAGGGGAGAAGGGAGGACCAAACCCAGGGTGGTACACGTTGGATGCAACACAGTAATGGGAGAAAGATGACGGGGTAGAGGGGATAGGGAGATAAAAAGGAGTTCAAAAATGAAAGAATAACAGAGGGAATGGGGCACTAATCTACCCGGTGGAGGTGGGGGGTTTACTGGTCTTGTTTCCACAGAAACTGGAATGGGCAAGCAGTTCCTACCACAAAGCACCCAACCAGGAGGACAGCGTGGATGCATGGAAGGATGCAAGAAAAGAGAGAGCTACAGAGCTGGAAGCAACCAGAGTCAGATGGACTCCTTTCCTAGAAGTGTCCATGGCAGAGGAAAGGTTGGTGGAGGGGCCAGCATCCCACACCCACAGGGATAAAGGCAAGAAGAGAGGAAGAGGAAGAGAACTGGTCCAAGCTCCACGCTGACACATGAAGCTCAGAGGACTATATCCCTCTGGAGATGCTATGAGCCACAGAAAGGACTGGGCAAACAATGATCCCTGGGGGCATGAGAGAGGGGAGGAGAAAGGGGTATGGACAAAAACATGGATGGGGAGGGGGAGCAACAAATGTTCTGGAATCGATGGCAAAGAGGGTGTGGGCGGCCTGGTCAGGATTCAGCAAGGACAATGAATCTATGAGGAAACACTGAAATGACAATGAAGGTGGAAAAAATGGTGGGACAGGATGGAGACAGAAGGAAATAGAGGAAAAAGGTAGAAGGCAAAAGGCACTTGCAGAGGTCTAACCTAGGTATGTGCATACATAAATAAAACTATCTGTTATAAGGTGGGAATAAATTTAAGAACATATCTATAGGTCAAATATTAGGGTAGCAGGTGGACCTTGGGCCCTCACCCTGGTGCTCCCTCAATGCAAGAACACTTTGATGAATCTGGTATTCCTCGAGGCTCACTGGCCCAACATGATCACTGAAGTAAAATGAGTGCATAAGCAAATGTGGTGAAGAAAGATGATGGTGCTCCGCCATCAAAAGATAGATCGTCTGGAGTCCTAAAAGCCTAAAGATAAACAATAGACCATTCACTTGAGAAGAGACCACACCCACACAGAAGAAGCACAACAGCCAGTGTGGCCACATGCTGGTGAAAGGTCTAGGCAATAGACATCAAATGGGGGAAAAAACACATATCAATGTATGCACACACCCCCAAGGTGCCCACTGAGGACATGTGGGAGCATGAGCAAGAGTGGTGAAGAAAATTGATGGTGCCCAGCTATCAAAAGATATAGCATCTGGGGTCTTAAAGCCTTGAGCATAAACAAGCAGCCATCTAGTTCAGGAGCAACAAAACCTACCATAAAAGAAGTTCACTTGCCTGTGTGATCATGAGACGCTGAAACAATCAGGCATCAGGCATCAAAGAACAAAAATCAAAATCAATGAATCAATTAACTCTTGTTATCACTGAAGACAAATGGATACAGAGGCAGAGTAGAAGAAAAGATGGTGCCCAGCTACTCAAAGACTTGAAGATAACTGAGTCACCATTCAGCACGGAGACAGCACACAGGGAAGAAGCACACCAGCAAGTGTGATCAAGAGGGGTGAAAGGGAGCAGGTATCGAGCATCAAACAACAGGAATCACTTCATTATGAGTGAGGGGAGGAGCAGGGTGGGGACCTAAGGTCCACTGGTGGGTAATTGGCCAACCCTTTACAGAGGTTGGGAACCCTTTACATCCCTTTACAGAGCCACGGGAAGGAGACACACTAGTCAGGGTGCAGCCAGGCAGTGATGATGCATACAAGTTTCCTCTAGTTCCTGAGGTATCCCTACCCCCCAACCATCATGATCCCAACTCTACCTTGCACATCCGGATGGACTGGAGAAGGTATACTAGTGGAGAGGGGGGCTGGAAATATGGGGAAATCAGGATGGATGAGTGCCCTTGGGCTGGTGGTTAGATTGGAACTACTGGATGGGTGGAGAGGTGGGGTAGAGAGATGGAACCAACTGCAAGGATCTACATATGACCTCTCTGGAGGATAGGCATTGGGGGAGTGGGTTGAGGGAGGTGTCAGGCAGGGTAAGATATGACAGAATAATAATAATTTATAAAGTATTGAGGGTTGATGGGGGAGGGAGAGCAGGGGTACAGGGGAGGGTTAGAGGAACCGATGCCAGGGGCTGGGGGAAAGGGCAGATGTTTGGAGAATGATGACAGCAGCAGACATGCGAGGGTGCTTGTCACAGTATGTTCATTTATGTATTGGAATAATGATGTACGAGCCCATAATAAAATGGTTTTTGATTAAAAAATAAATAATACTTGGCTATTTCTGTCTGAATTTGAAGAACTTCTCACAAATAGATTTGTCTCATTGAACACTATTGTCAGAAGACTTGATGACATGTGGGATAGCCCTGAGAATATCATATATGAAGAAAAAAGGTTAATAGCTTTTAGATGTAGAAGAGAAATGAAAGCAAAGATCAACATGGATGTCAGAAGAGGCTCTGCAACTTGCTCTTACTCCTAGAACAGTGGTAGTAAATGGAAAAAATGATGAAGTAAAAGAAATGAGAGAATTTCAAAGGGCATCTCAAGAAGTCAATGTAAAACATTATAATGGAATATGCAAATATCTGGAGATGAAATATCAAAAAGGAAGAAGATATTTTAAGCTCAGCATATTTTAAGCTGAAAAAAAATGAATAAAGCAATCAAGCCTTGAGTTCCAACATTGAAAGATTTTATAAGTGAAATATTGAATGATGTAGGAAACATCCAAAGAACATGGAGAAAGACACTGTATTGGATGTTCAACCATTTCAAGAGAGAGTGCAGGATCAAGAGCTGATGGTACTGAAGGAAGAAGTCCAAGCTGTACTGAAAACATACACCAGACTCCAGGCAGCACTGGATAATTACATGCCAGGTCATTTGGAAGACTGCTAACACACCAGTCAACTAGTAGAAATCCTTATTTTTACTCAATCAAAGAAAGAATGTGCAAAGTACTGAACAATATTACTAATTACACATGTAAGTAAGGTTTTGCTGAAGCTCATTCAACAACCATTGCAGCAGGTCATTGAGAGGGAGCTGCTAGAGGTTTGGTTTCAGAAGCAGAAACAGAATAAGGAAAACCATTGTTGATGTCAGATACATCTTGGCTGAAAGCAAAGAAAACCAGAAAGAAGTTTACTTGTGTTTTACTGACTGTGAAAATATATTCACCTGTGTGGATCATGACAACCTCTGAATAGTCGAGGAAAATGGAAATTCCAGAAAAATTCATTGTGCTTACCCAGAACCTGTTCGTGGATCAAGAACCTGTCACTCACAAAGAACACGGGAATGGTACATCACTTAAAATCAAGAAAAGTGAATGTCAGGTTGTATATCCTCACCCTATTTATTTAATCTGAAGGCTGAGCAAATAATCAGAGAAGTTGGACTTCATGCAAAAGGACACGACATCTGGATTGAAGGAAAGAAGGCCTATATAAAATCCGCACTATGTGGTTGATCACTCACTTGCTGAAAGCAAGACGGGTTTGAAGCACTTGCAACCCACAGTATGGACTACAATTTAATATAAGGAAAACCCAAAGAAAAGATTAAAGTTGTCAAGGGTTTTGTCTTGCTTGTAACTACAATCAATACTCATGGAGGCAGCAACCAAGAGATACATTGCTTTGGGTATTTCTGCTGCACTAGACATCTTCAAAATGTTGAAAAGCCAGGTTTTACTTTGACCACTGGGGTGCACCTGATGTAAGCCATGGGGTTTTCAATTGCTACACATATATATGAAAGCTGGATACTGAATAAGAAAGACCAAAGAAGAATCAGCATATTTGATTTATGATACGAGTGAAGAAGGCTGGCTACCATAGGAACAAACACACTTGTCTTAGCAAGAGGACAGCCAGAATTCTCCTCAGAAGGGAGAACGACAAGATTTGCCTCACCTGTTTCAGATATATTATCAGGAGAAGCCCGTCCCTGGAAAAGAACATCATGTCTCACAAAGCAGGGGGGCACTGCAAAAAGAGGAAGATGACTGGCAAGATGGACTGAAAAGTACAGCAGTGGGATCAAACTTTAACAACTGTGAGTGAGGCAGGAAACCAGGCAGTGTTCTTGTCTATTGTGCAGTTCTCGAGTTTGAACTGTTTGCTTGGCACCCCAGAAGAACATGTAATGCAGTGTATTGATGAATGCCTAATGTTCCCCTGTCAAGTTAGCAAACAGTACATTTAAAAGTGAACCTTCATGATGGGTGTGGTAGCTCCATACTCTGGTGCCAATTTGAAGATTCAGAGTGAAGGGCTGGAGTCTAACCTGTTAATCAGGTCGTGTCTTGATGACCTCATCTGGAGGCGATAAGGAGGCAGGACACATGCAGCTCTGCTGGAGCTCTGGCACTGGAGAAGTTGCGGGGAGACCCCTGCCAGCCGTGAGAAGCTTACAATATCACTGGATCCACACGACTTCCCACTCACTGGCCCTTCATCTTCCTGCATGTGTTTTGTAAGTCTGAGGAGAACTTTACAGATTGGTAGTGAACATATGGGCTAATATTCGACTTAGGAACTTGATCTGGAACTGGGCTGGGATTCTTTCTCAATATGCAATTGCTCCTTTATCTAAAGCTCTTTCTTATATACATATGAGTCTCCCTGTATCTGTTTCTGTAGTCTATCTGGATTAACTGAATTGGGAGTGGGGGTGGGGAGCTACAAGAGAAGTTTACAGTGTAAGTGAAAAACACTGAACAGTGGAATCAGATGGAAAAATGTTGATCGGGCACCAATACCATTACCACTCCCTGGTAACTGACTGGTTAACATTTATCAAATACTGATGAGGTGTTAAGCAAAGTGTTAAATGTTTCCAAAACAAACCCTTTAGGCTATCAATCTTCATGGAAGTAGACTGTCATCCGTATCTTTCAAAGGAATGGAGAAGCTTCTGAGTTAGAACCACTGACCTCTTGGCGAACAGTAATTGTTTACCCGTGACACCCACCAAGCATTTTGCTTGATTCAAAAGAAAGAATATAACATATGCATTTTGCCTAATTCCAAGTCAAGAATATAACATATACAAAGAATGATAGCTAGTGCATATGAACTTTCCAGAAGAATGTACCGCATATAGGAGACACCCAATAGGTTTCACTTTGTTCTTTTAGCCCTCTTAAGCAGTTTTATGAGAAAACAAAAACAATAAGAAACATTTCAACTAAATATCAGTTATGTGTGATTTGCAATGATTTTTTACTGGGGCTAACCAATAGCATTTTGTTTTTCCATATTAGTTTTGTAAACAGTCTGATGGGACCATGAAGTTTGTTCCATAACAGAGGAGGGTTCCTTATTCTCAGAGGGGGAAATCCCACCTGCACAATAATTTGCATCAAAAGGTCTTGACAAACAGCTTCAATTTGAAGATTTTCTGATGCTTATGCTTGAATCTCAAATACTTTCCAAACTCATGGCCATCTAGTTGATTGCAATCCTGTAGGGAAGAGTTTAAATTTCCACGTGGGTTTTCCTGGTTGTCAAGCTTAGATGGAACAAAAAGCATCACTATCTCCTGATGAACAATTGGTGTATCTCACTTGCTGATCTTCCAGGAAGCAGTCCAATACATAACACAGTATACTACCAGGATTCCTCTCTTTGGTCTAGATTTGAGCAATCATAGGCAAAGTTTTCAGCTTCTTCATGATTATTTTCCTTCCAATTTATGTGACCCCAGGAGAGAAGCAACTCCAGTGAACCACTGTCTGGATTTTCTGCTGTTAATCACTGAAGAGAGGAGAAACATTCCCAGTTTTCCTGTCAGCTGTGAGAAGCAAATGAGATGAACATTACAGCAGCCCTAAATAACTGCAGGTGGTAACTCATTCTTAATTCCAGCTTTCAAAGATCTAGGGGAGCCCCAGGTGGTAACTCATTCTTAATTCCAGTTTTCAAAGATCTAGTGGAGCCCCAGGTGGTAACTCATTCTTAATTCCAGCTTTCAAAGATCTAGGGGAGCCCCAGGTGGTAACTCATTCTTAATTCCAGCTTTCAAAGGTCTAGGGGAGTCCCAAGTGGTACAAATGGTGAGTGCACATGGAATCTTAGAAGACCTGCTTGGCAAATAACTTTTGGAAGATCAGCCATTGAAAACTGCAAGGAGTCCAGTTTTCTTTTGGGATAGGTCCATGGGGTCACCAGGAGTCAGAATTGCCTTGAGGGCAAAGAGTTTTGTGAGATTGTGTTTTGCAGACCCACTGTATCCAGATGGTTCTGACTCATGGTAGCCACGAGACTTTAGATCTTTGTGGAAACAGACAGACTCGTCTTTTTTCCATGGAGCAACTAGTGAATTTGAACCATTGAATTTATGGTCAGTAGTCTAATGCCTAACCCTAGCCCTATCATGAAACAAGAAAGTCATAAGCCGGCTTCTTTTTTAGCCATTAGATACATTTAATAAGGATCATTCTGAGCTCATTTGTGGATGGTGGAGGATGATTGTTGTGCTGTGCAAATGAGGGATTTGTACATACTTTTGCCGTTTGAAAGGATCCCTGGTGATGCTGTGAATTAAGGATTAGGACACTAGCTGCAAGTTGTGTGGGTGTGAGACACTGGGTGTGAGAAATATGCCACTGCGTGTGTCTTAAAGATTTCCCTTTGTAGGAACCCTGAGGAGCAATTTAATTATGTCTTATAGGGTTGCTTATTGGGAACCCGTGCAATGACAATGGATTCTGTTTGATTTGGTTATTTGAAAACAAGTGATAATAGGAGAGATGCTGTTCAGCTGTTTTTCAAAAGGACCCTGATAGAAACCAAAAGTTGGTAAATACAATTCAAGAGGAAGGACTGATCTTAGCAGTAGGAGTAATTAGGCTATTATTAGATAAATAAGTAGTAGTCCTGCAGATTAGGCCACGCTTGGCATGTGGGTCTTTGCAGTGGACAGAAGTATTGAGTGCCCAGCCAGTGAAGCATGGTAGAAGGGATGAGACAAATGAAAGAAGACATTGTAAGTAATGTGTGGTTTCACTGTCACATAGTTTCACAGGAGGTTGTGAACCACACGCTCCTGATAGCAGCTCAGAACTACTAAGGAACTCCCTTTTTCAGGGAATTTAAATTTTTTTGATTGAATCCCAAACTTGGCTACTTCAAAACTATATGACCTTTAATCCCTTTTAACCCCTTTCTTTTTTCTCTCATTCATTAATCCAGAGTATGACCCTTTACTTGACAGTTATTCTAAGCTAGCTATTTTTCAGATATGAGTCTCCTGTATTCTGACAAAAGAATTCTGAGAAGGCTTTCACTATTGTGATTTTGATAAGCGGAAAGTGAAACTTGGATGCTTAATCAGACATCTAGCAAATCTCACAATCAGCGATCCTACCAAAACCTGGATGCAGACCTCAAATCTGTGTGATTTTTACAACCTATGCTCTTTTCACAATATGACATTGACCTTCTCAGAAAATTGGATGTGATGATGAACAAAAAACCAAATTGTATTGTAGATAGTATGTAATTAACACTCAATAAATGTCTGTTGAATTTGAGGTTAAAATGACAAAGAATTATCTACATGATAATTTATAGCATTTATATTAGACCTTAAGAAGATATAGAATCCTGGTATATTAGGTCACAGGACAGGGGGCCTAGGGTCCCCCTACAGGAAGTTGGAAGTCAATGCATGCAAAGGAGCATGCACCAACTCAAGCCCTACCCACTTAGGCTTAGTTCAGTCAATGGGGTCAACTAATATGGTTGACCACTCCTACCAGTGGAAAGCCTTAAAGGCTGCAACATGAAGACCTTGGTCCTTTGTTTCCATATGATACTCCACCTTCTGCTTGGCCATGCCAAGGTCTCTTCTCTCCCCTCCTCTCCTTTGCCTGTGTTCAGCAGCTATAAAACCTGAAAAGCCTTCTTCTATCCTTTCTTTTAAAAACACACTTGGATCACAAACCAGGCTTCAGCATGAATTCTTTCTCATTTGAAACCAAGAACCGAGCTACTTCCCACATGAGAAACCTAACAGTTATATGTTGAGCTGCTAGCTGAAAGGTCCAAAGTTCAAAACCACCAGCTGCTTGTCTACAGAAAAATGGAGTTTTCTATTCACCTAAAGAATCAGTCTCAGACCGCTGGACATCCCCTGACAGAAGGGTTACAAGGAAGGGATGATTCAACCAAGGTGCACGTTAGCACCAGTGAAACACACATTATTCCTATCGTTCTTGAATGCTCACCCCCACCCCCCCACATCATGACTCAGTTCTACCTTATAAGTCTGGCTAGACTGGAGTACACAGATTGGTACAGATAAGAGTTCTTGATATACAGAAGTCATGACAGATGAAACTCTCAGGAACAGTAGTGGAAGAAGTGATATCATGAGGGTAGGGTGATGATGGGAGGTGGAGAGGGGGGTGGAGGAGGGAAGGGGAAGCCATCAGAAGGTTGGCTTTATAGCACTCCCCCAGAGGGGGCAGAATAACAGAAATGTGGTTGATGGGAGGCAACAGACAATGTAAGACATGAAATAGCAATAATGACATAATTGATCAAGGATTCAGGAGGCTGGGAGGGTAGGCAAGTGAGGGGAAAAAGAGGAGCTGATATCCAGGGCTCAAGTAGAAAGAAAGTATCTTGGAAATGTTGATGGCAATATGTGTATAGGTGTGCTTAATACAAATTGTGGGAAGCCGAATGCTGTTCCCATCCCTCAGTGACCCCTTTATTGACCTTTTGTATTGTAACGCCTTGCGGGCAAGATAACTTTTGAATCCATGGGTTCACCTAATTAGCATGCGGACCTGTTGAGTTCACCTAATTAGCATGTGGACCTGTTTGAGCTCACCTAATTAGCATGCAGACCTGTTTGAGAACTGCCCGCCATTTTTTCCCACCGTTTCTTTGAAGCTAAGTGTATGATTGGCTGATTATCCCTACCCCTCATTTCCATAAGTTATACCTCCCCTTCCTGTTGCTAGCCTATATTAAGCCTGCCTTATGGCTCAATAAACAAGACTTGATCAGAATCCTGTCTTGTCTCCATTTCTCGCATCTCTTGCCCTCTCCATGCCCAGTCTCCCTTTCAGGAACCCACGTTGACTGATCTGCGGGTCAGATCAACAAATGAGTGATGGATTGTTTTAAGATATCCAAGGGTGCCCCAGCCCCGCCAGTAACATGATTACTAACATTTTTCAAAAGAGAAAATGGCTCAGAAACTCACCAGGACAATTCAAGTCTGTTCTATAGAGTCACTGTGAAGCAGAATTGCCTCGAATGCAGTGAGATGATGTAGCAGATAGCTTGACAAAAATATCCATCATGAATGACAGTCGACACAGTGAGAGACTGGACACACCTCCTAAAGATGCTGTCTTTGCTCCTGGTCTTTCTGAAATTCTCCTGGTGAATCATAGCTGATGTTTGAAGCACAGGCCATTGTTTACTCTTACAGGGGTCAACTATTATTTTTCAGAAGGAAGCTTGGAAGTTTGAGAAACAAGGCAAATAACCATAGGACTAGGGGCTTCGAATAGGTAGGGCAGAGTCAGGGAATGGGAAGGCAAGACAGGCAGGGTCAGAGGATTCGGTTCTCCAGTCACCAAAGAATTGAGAGCCACATCGCTGTCTTCTCCTTAAACACTTGAAAAACAAACTCTCCACCTTTGCACGGACATGTAGAAGTCGTTTGTGCAGTCAACACGGCGCCAGTGCAGGGGTCAGCAAGATCAGCAGGCAAAGCTCATCGCGCCTCGCCGAGGGAGCATTTTTCACCTCTGAGTTCCAGTTTTCATAACTGTCAGGGGGAGTAACAATTTCTTCCTTATTAGATTCTTCCGAATGTGAAATGAGGGTGTGTATATTATACCACCCTCACCACTTTGCCTGTTACATGGCAACAATTCAAAGAGAATCGGTGTCCCACGTGTTCCCCGCACGTTCCCCGAGTCTTACTTGTAAAAACAATGACTCAGGGGTTCTGACAGATGTTATGACCTTTCTATCACCCTGCTTTTTCTTGCGATATGACACACTTATCTTATAGAACAGAATTTAATTTAGAAATATGATGTCGTGAACATTTGAGACCCCGTGGAAGTCATTCAATCAGATAAAGGTCATGTTAACATATAAATATTGAAAAGAATGGTAATTAGGCAGGGAAAACAGCAAAACACATTAAAAGGCATCGAGCAATGTTCAAATGTTAACATCCCAATTTAACAATGTTTATGCTGCACCTTATAGTTTTATTTCAATCCATACTTCTAATGTAAAAAGAGAAGGAAAAAAAATTAGCTTAGAAGCCGCTCCTGGTATACACACAAATGAGCAAGGGCTGCTTTAGCATGTGTCTGTTTAAATATTTCCTTCTGTTATATCGAAGGTCACCAAGAGTTGAAACCAATTTTATGGTACCTTACAATAACAACAGAGCCATTTACACAAGTTTTTTTTTTAAGTAGTAAGAGGAAAAATAAACAGGTCACTATAATAGGTGCAAGAGATCTCTTTAACATGTTAGAGAACAAACAAAGTCATCACTTGAAGGATAAAGACCGGCCGGACCAGAGCGCTGGGCATTGGCTATCACCTCATATGCATATGATGAGAGGACAATGTACAGTGAGCACCAGAGAAGAATGGAGGTGCTGGGAATGCATGCTGAACTGTATCTTCAAGAAAAACTAAGATGTCTCTTTTTGAGGAAGTACATCCAACATGCTTCTTAGAAACTACATAGCAAGAGCAGGTCCCATGTTCTTTGTCCATGATATTGGGAGAGACCAATCCCTGGAACAGGATAGTACGCTTGAGACAATAGAGGGCCAGTGATAGAGAGGCAGGCCTGCTGTGGCAGGCACACACTCTGTGGCTGCATCTATGGGTTCAAACCTACCCATCGGGAGGATGGGGCAGGATCAACGAATCGTGTGCGCAGTTGCTGTGAGGTAACCGTTACATTTAATGTTGCAAAGTTTGTACATAACACAACGCAAGTATGCAAAACACCTGCACAACGATTAGCTACCGTGGCCTTTCTCAAGAGAGAGAGAGTAAAAGAAACAAGGGTGTGGTTTTAACTATTGAGAAAATTAATAAGCATGGTCTTTGGGGTATAGATGAAAACTGGTCCCATCTTGACTAATTCTTAGTAATTTGCAGTCACTTATGCTGCTAACCATGGTGATGATTGGGATAGGCCCTCAAAAGTTGGACAACATATTTGAGGAAACTATTAGCAGACATTGGATTATACTAAAGAGTATAGTTGGGTTAAGGCTGGATTGAGGCTCACGTTTCCTCTAAATTTCTACTTTGGGTGTTTTCTGGACCACAGTGCACAAAGTGAAGCCCAAAGCTCCCATGGTAGAGGACGGATCTGAGAACGGATTACATATTTGCAGGGTAGAATACGTCAGAGTATGGAAGTGTACAGAGACTTGGCTATAGAAATAGGAGTGAGTGTTTCTAAAGGAATTTTAGGCTGTGTATGCTAAGGGCAAGAAGCCTAATAGAAAACAGCTCCATGGGTCTAACAGAAAAATCAAGAAGTTTTAAAATAGGAAATTGATGAATTGAAAATTAAAGTATAAGGGAAAATATACTGAGTGATCATATTGGAGAATAGAATGCAATGGGCCCATGGATTTGAGGAGGAAATAATTGAAATGGTCCCATCTAAGAATTTACATAGACATAAATATGCACATCAAGATAAATATAGCATGCATTATAGTAACAGATTGTGATGGTTAGATCTTGTGTCAACTTGCTGCTCTTCTGGAAAAGTAGGGATGGGGTCCAACCTCTCAATCAAGGCATGGCCTAAAGAGGTCTCCTAGGGGATGTGGGGCTCACCTGTTTGACACTGGGACCTGTTAGCACCTACCTTGTTTCTGCAGACCTTTGATGCCCATAACTGTACTCACTGGCCAGTGATCACCTCACCCTGCTGGTCCACATGCCAGCAGCCCTTCAGCCTGGAGGGGCTTCCAGTTAGACTTTGACCCATGGATTTGCACTGGACTGGAATGGGCCACTTCCTTTCAATAAATCCATTTCTTTATATAAAATTTCTTTTTACACATCAATGAGTACTACTGATTTTCTTAAACTGTGGTGCATGAGTTAACTGAATATGTGGCTAATAAAAGATTTAGCAAGGGTCAAAAAGTTTCTAAATGCAAAATAACAAAAAAGTTAATTCAAAATAAAATGGATCAGAGGTGTTTCTGACAGTTCTTGGTGTGTTCTATCTAGAACCCTCACTGCAGTCTTGGTTCTTAACACATAACGTGCATGTAGTCTCTGATGCACCAATATCTCATCAAGAACTCTGTCTCAAACTTTAAGCTTCATACTTAAATTATTAATTTTCATTCCCACCTATATTTCACACCACCCAATGCTATCAAATAAATTCTGATGAATAAGCAGGGATTCTTAAACTTTTCCCATTTATAATCCATTTCATGGGGGATATTTTTATAACCCTGTGTATATAGTAATATAAAATTTGTATACAAATTAATCAAGCATGACTTTTACTGAAGTTAATTTTGATGGCATTGTAAAGTAAGACATCTAACTGACTTTTTTTTTTGCAGCAAGAGCATGTTGTATGTGTACAAGGCTACAGTGAAGTCACAAAATGCAACATGGGCAAGATTGCCAGAAACACCTCAGATTTATTCTGTGTTTGATTATGAATAGTTTTTGTTATTTATGAGTTCACAAATATTTTGCTGTTGCAAAATTTCATCACTCTTGCATTTATCTCTGTAGCCACATGTACGGTCGCAACCATATGTGAAGTGGCAATAGTTTTAGAAGTTTTGGTCTAGAAAATACAGCCTGAAAAACATGCATATATAATAGATACAAAGGGAATAGTGAGTAAATCTGATGCACAAAACCTTTTTTATTATTTTCGTCATCTTTTCGGGTGCTTGTACATCACTTATAACAATCCGTACATACATATACCGTACGAAGCGCATTCGCTTGCCTGCTGCCATCATCATTCTCCAAATATCTGCTTTTCCACTTGAGCCCTTGACATCAGGTTTTCATCTTTTCCACCCCCTCCTACACCAACCCTCAATATTTATAAATTACTATTGTTTTGTCACAGCTTACACTTCCCAATGCCTCCCCTTGCCCACTCCTCCACTGTCCATCTTCCAGGTAGGAGGTTATGTGTAGATCTTTTTAATTGGCTCCCCTCTGCTACTTTGAGCATGACAGTAGGCTGACCCAAGTTATGGTATTTTTAATTGCCTCATATACTGTACATGTGAGAATTAGACATTGAACAAAGAAGACCACAGGAAAACTGATGCATTTGAACTATGGTGCTGATGAACATTACTGAAATTTCCAGAGTGTGTCAAAAGAACAAAGAGTGGTTTCTTGGGAAAAAGCACAGTTGGAATGACCCTTAGTGGCAAGGACTATGAGGCCTGGTCTCAGGTAATTTGAATCGGGAGAGAGAATTCTTACGGAAGAACATCATGCTTGGTAAAAATGGAGGGAAAGTCAAATAGAGGAGCTCCTTTAATGAAATGGGTTGACAGAGTGGTTGCAACAAGGGGTTCTAACGTGAGAACAATTGTGAAGATAGACCAGGGTAGGTCAGTGTTTCTTTCTGTGGCAAATAGGGTCACTATTACTACTCATAATTGATCCAATGGCACAGAGCTATATATTTATATATAATATTTCTTTTACTAACAGACATGGGTGCTGCAACTTGCTATTTCCAAAGACTATTTTTTTTAAAAAAATTAGAAAATTACTAATAAATCCACACATGGCATTGTACATATTAAATGATCCTCTTCTAAAGCATGCATGCCATTCTCACTTCATTATCATAAAAAGATTGAACAGATATTCATACAAACTAGATGAGGTTCAGAGATGCCAAATCTTATGGTCAAATTCACACAGCTAAGTGATCAAAGCTGAATAGGGTTAGCATCTTAACTCTAGTTCCATTCTCATATTTAAAACTCAGCTAGATAATCAGGACTTCTCCTACAATTTGCAGAGGTAATACTTGACCAACAACGATTCTATTTCTTTTATGATACGCTGTTTATTATGGCAAGAAGAAAATTGTAATTATTTAAAACAATCGATATATACCAACAAACAAGGTCCCAAGGGTTCTGCCAGATTGCAAGCTCCCTTTCTTCTCTTGATCTTGTTAGTTTCAGGTTGAATAGAAACTGGAAGTAAACAGAGGTTCCTTAACGATGGGGATGAAATGTAAACATATATGAAATCCTTAAGAAAATTAAAATTCAATGTAAATTCATCTCTATTTCCTTGTGCTCATTAGTCAACAAGAAATGATTGAAACTGTAGCTAGGTAACAGGCATCATTAACAAAATAACATATCAATCATTTTTAATTAGGCCACTTTTATAATCTAAAATAGTTTCCTTTTCATTTCAAAAGAGTTATTTCAATGCTTTTTTTAATTAATTATTTTTATCCAAGCAATAAGGAATAAGGATCCTCATTACAGTTTGTTTGGACAGTTTTCTTGTTTGCTTTTTTGGTTGTTGTTTTTCCACCCCCTTGCTTTAAAAAGGAAGGACTTTAAGGAAAAGAAGACTACATTTCTAACCCAAAAGATTTATAATAGAAATATTAGAGGGACTTTTGGTTCAAGTCGGAGATTTTCACTTCAAGAACACTGACCCATCTGGAAGATACCAGCTACTTAACTTTAATCTCTCCTATCATCTAACTTTTGGTTTCCTGACTGGGGACAAAGAGTGAGCACTGAACTGCTAATAGCAGTTCAAATACACCCAGAGCTGCCTGGGTAGCCAACACTTAATGTATTGTACCTAACCTGTGCTTAGCTAGCTGCTGATCTACCTAATACTGAATTCTTTCCCTTCCAGTCCCATAGCATGACACCACTTCCCATCCAGTCCAACACTTAAAATGTCACTAAATCTTCTCAATTGCCTATTAAGTGACCAACGTGTTATATCAGGCACATTGGACCCAAGCATTCAACGGGGATATGAGGAGTGGAGGGTTGCTATTGATTAATTAAGAAACATTAGAACATTAGAATTAGAACATGAGATTATTAGTAAAGTTTATGGAGTTTATTCTGCACAAGAACTGAAAGAGGTAGAGTCTGATGGCTGCATTTGACAGAACAGAGGAGTCACAATGGTGAGCATGTCCACAGGCTACAGTAGGTGGCCCAAGCTGAGAAGGATCAAAGTCATTGGAATGTGGAAGAATGAAAAGGTGAGATGACTGAATGTGGTAGGGACCATTTACAAAGATTTTTAAAACACCAGAGATGATGGCAAGACACAGTGTAGAGTAAGATTGTCAGGCAAGTATCAGTAATCTCATGAATACTAGGAAATGAACAGAAAGGCTATTGATAACCCCAGAAGAGAGATGAGACAGCAGAGTAGGATTAACTTCAAAAGAGAGCAGAAAAGTATGATTTAGGATAAGGTCTGGGGAACTAGAATAACTAGAACCTCTTCTTTCCCAGACCAATTAGTAGTGGACTGTGCATTCCTTCCCTACACACTGTTAGAGGCAGATAACGTGCTAGAGTTGAGATGGCATGTAGAAGAAAGAGCAGGTTTCACATTGGAGGAAATTCAGGAAGCTGTGTCCCTAGAGAGGAAACTGCCGGAGAGGATAAAGAAGATCCATAGGATCCAACGACAGAGCAATGTTTACAGTAGATGAGTTTTTTGTTTTGTTTTACACAAAAGTTTTTCACTGCCACTTTCTCGATCACACTTATGGGAATTCAATGTCACAATTACTGTTCATATGGAGGAGAAAACGTTATGACTCACTTAAATAAAACAAATTGCCATTATTGATAAGCCATCAATTCTTGGTATTTTTAATAGTGGGTTAGTAAGGTGGCTACCTTACAATTTTACTCTATGTTCTACCACCTATCAACATTGCAGACACTTTTGTCTTTCATATTTTGTTTCATAGAGAGTTAACAAAAGAAAATAAAGAGGAGAAGAAATAGTTCTACTGTGCACTGTTATATCTTTAATCTAGTTTTTAAATGATAAAATGTCTAAGTTATGTATAATTTACAAATCTAAATTATAAAATATCTAAAATCCATGACCATAAGATTTACTGGGTGTTTCATCCTTACTTAGCAAGTTGATTCAGGGGAGATTGTGTTTCCATCCCTAACACGTTCTCAGGCAATGTGGTACTGTTGGTTTAGATACCCCAATTTGAGAATCCCTGGATTAAAGACTTGAGGAGATCTGGGTTTAAATCCTGCAAGGAATACAATTGGGCATATTAGTGACTTTATTGGTAAAACAAAACACACACACACACATACACAAAACATCAAACTCACTGCTGACCCAGAGTAATCATATGGGACAGGACAGAATTGCTCCAGTGAGTTTTTGTGACTGCAACCCTTTACATGAGTAGAAATACTCATTTTTCTACTGTACAAGTGGAGGTTTCGAACTTCTGATGTTGTGGTTAGCATCCCAGTGGTAACCACTATTCCACCAGAATTTAGACAATGCCTACCTCCGGTGATTACTGTGATATCTAAGAGGATTAATGCATTTGAAATCTCTATGGCTCCCCAAAGTCTTACATCTTAAAACATTAGTTTAATTTCCCCCTATTTATAGTGGACATTTGACAGAAGAGAAAGTTCAATTAATCTTCAAATGTGAACCACGTGTTGAGAGGAGTGTGGAATGGGTATTAACATTCAATCTAATTTTTTCTTGCCACAAGTCCAATGAGGCTTTTTCTCCACAATTCCTCAATAAACACAGAGAGGTTAGACATAAATTGCTCATGTGAAATGAATTAATTTTGTTCCAGCTCTTCTATTTATATTTCTCTACTTGGCTGACGGCTTCTGTGTTTTATTTCTTGTTACGGAAACTCAAGACTGACATATTCAATTGCTTACTTGATCTATCCTCTTTAAGATGTCACACACATTATATGAATATATATATATATACACATATATCAGAAACATACAAATTCATCACCCTCCTATTTCTACTCCTAGACTTCCCCATCTCAGAAATACTAACTTTTTCTTAATTTCTCAAGTCAAACAAATTCCTTTTCCCCATCCCTGACACTAATCTATCAGTAATTCATCATCTCTCTCCTAATCTACTGCATTGACATCCAGGCAAGACTTTTGTCCATGGATCATTAGAGTTGTCTGTTAAATGTGTGTGAAAGATGATCTCCTTTTTCTTTAATTTCTTTAAAAGGCTTCTCCATGAGGTCAGAATATAATCCACATTGTTTTGTTTGATCATAAATTCAATCACTCCTGACAGTATCACTCTTCCCCTTGCTTACTAAAATCTAATCCTGCCAGTTTTTCATCTAATAAAAAAAGAAAGCTTAAAAGAAAATTTTTTTCTCACCAGTATTCCATAAAACTGAGACATATTTTAAAAGAGTTGTTCCTGAACTCCAGTTCACGGCTAAATGCCTAGTTGTCTGAGTCAGAATTGACAGGAAGTTGAGAAAGTAGATGGTGGTAAAACAATATGCCCAGCTTTCAAGGAAAATTCCAGGTCTCAGGTTGAGATGAAAGTGAATGTGACAGGAATCTATCGGACAGCTTCAAAGGTATGTGTGGGCAAAATTGCATTTAAACTGGTGTTATTATCAATACTGTTAAGTCATACTTGATAGCACAGTGGTTAAAGTGCTTAGTTGCTATCCAAAGGTCAGCAGTTCGAACCTACCAGCTCCTCTATAAGAACTACATGCTAGGAAACCCATGAGCTGTTCTGCTGTGCCCTGCAGAGTTCCTCTGGACCAGCTTTGATGAAAATGAAGTGGCTATTAATACTCTTGCAGCTGAAACGTTGGCTGAGTACCTAAGGAAACCAGAGTGGAGGGCTACATAGATCTGTACATGTTATTTTAGAAATTTAAATCAGTCCACAGTCATATTTAAGAATTTGTAGGACCATTTAATATGTCATTTTCATTCATGGATTTTTCCTCCTTATGACATGATATAAGTGGCACATACCACAAATTCTGGTACACATTAAGTGTTCCAGAAACGCTACTTACTTGGTTTTATTTCTTGAGTTCAATATTACAGTGTGGAAGTATTTATTTGGAATTAGCTTCCTATGTAATATCACCCAAGGTAGACTTTCTCATTCTTCCAAAAGATCACAGGTGGCTCCGTGGATTACTTTTTTGAGTGGATAATAAAAAATTAAATAGTTAAAACCTACCATCCACTCCATGGTAAAAAAAGATGAGACTGTCTATTTCTGAAATGAGGTATGGTCTGGAAATTTTATTTAGGGTCAATATGAGTCAGTGATGATAACGGCTCTGTGGGTCCCTTCTTCCAATCAACAATATTGTTAGTGTTTCCAATGCACTAACCATTTGCTTAGTCTCTTGTTGGAAAGAAAATTCCAAAGGCAAGCATCTAGCACTCTATTAAAGAGGAGAAAAGGTGTGATAGACAAGAAGACATGTTCAAGTAGATACAATCACCATGGCAATCCAAGACCCAAGCTGTTGCTACTTTTTAGATTAGGAGTCACGGTAGCCCTATGTTTTCCAGACTGGAACTTGTCAATAGGGTTTTCTTGGCTGCATTTTTTTTTTATGAAAGCAGATGCCCAGATGTTGTTCTACAGCACCTGTGAGTGGGTTTCAACCACCAACCTTTGGGTTAGTAGTCAGTGGAAATCATTTGCATCCTTTAGGAAAGTGTCAAATTAGAGACTGGATATGGAAAACTCTAGGAGTCCAGAAAAGGCAAGATTGCTTCTCATTGGTGATTTGGGGTAAGCTTTCTATTGGAGGGAAGAATAGAGGATGGCTTTGAATATTGAAAAATGTAAATAAACCTTGATCAACTCAGTGTTAGGTCAAGAAGTGAGCATTAGAAAAGATGTCAGGTGGTACATTGCACAGTTACATGCTATCCAGAAGGGTGATCTTTATGTGGCTGACATACCTGACTCAAGATAAGCAGAAGTTATTCTTATAAGGTACATGCAAAGTAATGATGAATTTTTCAGTGTCAGAAAATAAACTCACTGCCATTGAGCCAATTCTAAGTCATTCTGACCCTGTGTAGTGTTTCTGGAGCCATAAATCTTTCCAGGAGCAGACAGTTTCATCTTTCTTCTACTGAGAGATTGGTGGATTTAAACTGTCTACATGACACTTAATAGCCCAACACCCAAGCTACAGTGACACACTGTGGCAGCAGGAAATCATTGGTTTCTTAAATTGGGAAAAATGAGTGGCATAATGAAAACACTCTTTACAAAGGAATACATTGAGGACAATGCAGTATTCTGGGGTTTAAGATATCTGGGAACCATCATCAGCTCATCTGGGTCTGACAGGATGCAGGTGGGAGCTGAAAAGGTGTATGCTTGGTCTCCAGAATCAGACAGAGGTGACAAGAAGCAAACCTCAAAGGAAGATACATCTATTTGGAGATGTCCCTTGAGAAAGAATAACCAGTAATGCCACTTGCCATGGAGTTGATACCAACTGATCATGATAAATGCACTCACAGAGACCTCCTGTGCTTTAGAGAAAATTGGTGCTATGTAGAGCTGATATTCTGGAAGGGGTTTGCCAGGCCCGATCCCTAATCTCCCGTCTGAAAAAGTCTGGTTAAACTCACACTTCCATTTGAATTGATTAATATTCTAATGCTTTAGCTATTTTCACACAGGAAAGAAAGATATCCTACCTTCTCTAAACTCTCCTTTACCTTCAATAGCTCATGACGATACCTGAGCTTCTCATTTGACTGAAATCAGATGGTGTGGTGGTCATGTGCTTGTGGTATTTTTGTGATTGAAATGTAGGGGTGGAGTCTAGCCTGTTAATCTGGAGATAGCCGTTGAGTAGCCGATGAGGCCTCTATGTGGGCATGGCTTTCTCCTGAGACTTCTGGGAAATCTTGCGATATTTCCCTCGTGAGAATGAGAAGCTATCTTCCCCAGTTGTGGGGAGTTAATCTCAGAGGCGATAAGTCACTGGAAAGCTACGATGGCAGTGTCCGAGAAGCTGGAGGAGCCTGTAGAGAGACCACACAGCTTTGCCCTGATGGAGCCAGACCTCTGAAGCTGGAGCAGCATGCTGTTGATGGACCCTGAGCCCTGCCAAGTGGGGAGCCATGAGGAGACCCCTGCCAGTGCCAGAATTCTGCACCCACTGACCTGTGAGTTCGTGAGTCGGAAGGAGACTTTGTGGACTGATATCCGGCATATGGGTTAATATTGGACTTATGACTTTGTACTGGACTGGATAGGGATGCCTTCTTAGTGTTACATTCCTTTTGTACATAAACCCTTTCCTTACATCTATATGCGTGTCTATGAACTTTGTTCCTCTAGTCTACCTGGACTACCACAGATGGATTGCACATTTACCAATGCACTCCCTCCTTGGCAGCAGTCATATGATTATGATTGTTGATTCACAGATGTAAATTCTGTTTTTATCATCTCATTATGTCTCTCTCCCAGCTTTCTCCATTTTCTTTTCATGAGGGCCCTTGGAGCCTGTTTCAATTTGCCTGATGGACAGGAGAAGGAAGCAACTCCTGTACTCCACTATCTCCATGATTGTTCTTATGTCTGAGCCATGGCTGCAGTCATGGTGTGGATTTATTGCAATGAGCATTTACCTCTGTCCTGTGTCCTCTACTTTACCAAGCATAATGTCCTTTGCTGGGAATTGTTCTGACTTGATTATATGTCCAAAGTACGAAAGATGAAATTTCACCATCCTTGCCTGCAAATGAGCATTCAGGTTGTACTTCTTCACAGATAAATATGCTGGTTTTGTTGTCAGTCCAAGGTACTTTCAACATTCTTCACCAGCACTATCACACAAATACATCAATTATGCTTTGATCTTCCTTTTTCAGTGTCCATCATCTACATGCATATAAGGTAATTGAACGTACCATGATACAGGTCAGGAGTACCTTAGTTCACCAAGGAACAACCTTGTTTTTCAACACTTTCAAAAGGTCTTGTGCATAGATTTATCCAGCACAATGCATTGCTTGATGGATTGACTGCTGCTTCCATGTGACTCTATTCAAGCAAGACAACATCCTTCACAACTCCAATCTTTTCTTCATTTATCATGATGTTAACAAGTGGTCTGGTTGTGAGGATTTTTATTTTTTTTTAATATTAAATTGTAGTCCATCCTGAAAGCTACAATACCTGATCATTATCAAAATGTGCTAACAGTCATCCTCACTTTTAGTGCGCAAGGCTGTGTCATCTGCATAGCACCAGTTAGCAGATTTCCTTCAATCTTGATGCTGCATTCTTCACACACTACAGTGTAGCTGATGACTCACTCAGCATACGATTGAACAGATAAGGCAAGAGGATATGTACACACCCTTGTACACACCTCTCCAGACTGTAAGCCCCACAGGATCCCTCTGCTGTTTGCACAACTGCCTCTGGATACATGCATGTGTTCCATGTGAGAACTGTGAAGTGTTCTGGAATTTCCATTATTCTCAAGTCTACCCATAGTTAATTATGATCCACACAATAGAATACCTTGGCTTTGTTAATAGAATACAAGTAAACATTTTGCTTTTATTTCCTACTTTCAGCCAACATCATCTGACATCAGTATATCCCTTGTTCCTTGTCGTCTGACTCTGATCTGAATTTTTAACAACGCCCACCAATGTACTGCTGCAACCACTGTTGGATGATATCCAGAACAATTTTACTTGCATGTGTATTAATGATATTACTCTGTTTTCATCTTCTCTTGGGTCTACTTAGAAATGGGTACAAATATGGATCTCTTACAGTCAGGTGGTCAACTAGCTGTTTTTCAAATTCCTTGTTATAGATGAGTAAGTGTTTCCAGTGCTTCATCATCTTGTTGAAACATGATACTACATTAATTCATAAAGTCTTCTTTTTGGCTAATTCTTTCAGTGCTTGGATTTTCAGAAGTTTGGTTTTATACCTTCAGTACCATGGATTCTTGACATAAGCTACTTCTAAAACTGATTGACAATTGACTACTTCTTTTTGGTTCAATTACTGTATTCTTTTCCTTTTCTTTGTATGTTTCCTGCATTATTTTATATTTTGACCACAGATTTCTTTAATATTGAAACTCAAGTCTTAATTTTTTTCTTTTGTTTTTTTTGGTTTAAGATATACTGGGTACAGTCTCTCTTTTTGGTTTTCTAATTGTAAGTCTTGGCACATTTCACTATAATACTTGATTTTGTCTTCTTGAGTTGACCTTTTAAAATGTCTGTGCATCATCATGTCTTTTATTTACCTTACTTATGCTGCTACTTAGAGTAAGTTTCAGAGTTTCTTCTGAAAACCCATTTTATCACTTTTTTTCTTTCCTGCCTTTTAATGACATTTTGTTTTCTTTATATATGATGTTTTTGAGGTTATTCAAGCTCCTCAATTCATCTTTAATTAGTGTTCAATATGTTCAATCTGGTTATGCAATATCCTCTAAAATCAAGTAAGACTAAAGGTTGTATTTTGGCCCTCATGAACTTGTTCTCATTTTCTTCAATTTTAATCGGAATGTAAATATGTGCAATCAGTGCTCTGTTCCACAATCAGCCCCTGGCCTTGTTTAGCTGTTGATACTGAGCTTCTCCATTGTCTCTTCCCAAAGATGTAGTCAATATAATGTCTACATATTGCATATGGAGTCCACGTATAAAATTGACCTTTTCTGTTGTTGAAAAGTTTTTTGAGATGAAGTTGTTGGTCTTATAAATTCTATCATGCTATCTCCAACTTCATTTATATTAGTGGTTCTCAACCTTCCTAACGCTGTGACCCTTTAATACAATTCCTCATGTTGTGGTGATCCTCTCTCTCAGCCATAAAATGATTTTCATTGCTACTTCATAACTGTAATTTTGCTACTGTTAGGAATCAGCCAGCCTCTGTGAAAGGGTCATTTGACCCCCAAAAAGGTCATGACCCACAGGTTGAGAACGCTGATTTATATCGGCAGGCCACATTTTCTAATATTTTTCCTTGCTATTTGTTACCAGCTTTTGAATTCCTGCACCAGTAATTATCAATCATCTTGATTGAATTTTTGATCAGTTTCAAACTGAAGAGGCTTGTAGAATTCTTCAATTTCTCCATCACTAGTTTTATTAGTTGCCACAAAAATGTTAGTCACAGTTGTAGTGACTGGATTTCTTTGTATGCAGATAGATATCTTCCTATCACAGATAGTATTGAACTTCAAGATAGATCTTAAAATTTCCTTTTGATGATAAATGCAACACCATTCTTGAATTTGTCACTTTCTGCCTAGTAAATCTTATGCTTTCCCAATGGCCAACGCTACTCCATTTGCCTCTCCTAATGCCTACGATGTCCATTTGTTCACTCAGTTCACTCGGTTTCATTTTTAATGACTTGAAATTTTCCTAGATTCCTATTTTATACATTCCAAATTCCAGTTGTTACTGGACTTTTCTTCTCATTTTGCGCTGTGGCCCATCAGCAGATGAAGGTGCTGCCGGCTTTCTTCCATCCATGTCCTCATAACTCTGCTCAGCTCTCCCTCGGTCAGATTTTGAGTGCTGTGCTCTGAGAATATTTTGCTCCTATGCATGGGGTGTTCAGTATCTGTCAATATCGTACTGCTACCTATAATGTTGCTAATTTCTCTGAGGCTGAGAACACAGTCCTTCTTCTTAGTCTGTTCTTAGTCTGAGTGCTCTGCTAAAACCTCTTCACTTCAGGTAACCCTGCTGGTATTTCAATTACCAGTGACACAACCTCCATCAACACAGTGAGGTATAGATGGACAAACTGATAGATATGTGGTGGGTGGATAATGTATTATGCTCCATAATCTCTCACTAAAACCTTCTCACTGAAGATAAGGTTGATTTTATTGTTTTATGTTGTCAAATATAATTGTGCAAATAATCAAAATAACTACATTTAAAGTTCACTTTTCTGTTTTTATAGGTTTTGTGTGTTCTTGTGACCTACCTCTCAGTTGGGTGACTTCCCATAGACCTCCCTGAGGACAACAAAGGGGAAGCAATTATAGTGAACTACTTAGCATCATATGTAAGGAAAGTTTTTTTTTTTCTATTTTGGAGTCATGATATGCACATGCATCAAACAAGATGCCCTTCTTATAGATAAAGAGAAACCACAACAGCATCTTGGGAATCAGCCAAACCACGGGGTAATACAAAGTCTCATCTACGTCGATGTAACTAAGTGGCTGTTAATTTCTGAGGGATTGGATGACACAGCCTCCAGTGTGACATTCCTAAGTGTTTCTGAGGGCAGGTCGTCTACTTAACCCCAGATTTTTGGTGGTTCTGTTGGTAGCACTCCTTTTCCTCAGACCCATGATGAATGGAAATAAGAGCACAGCTATTTCCATAAGGAATACGCATTTAAACTGTTACAGCAGAACTGACTCTATGGCAGAGAGGGGTGATACTTATTTAGGTTATAAAGTATGAATGCATGGTGGGGGAGGGACTTCAAAGTTTCATGCAAACGGGAATAAAAAGATAACAAATTTTCTACAAATGGTTTGGAGCACCATTACATGTGTTTTGGGTCCTAAATATTCCAAAAGGGAGCAAGAGCAAGGTTTTAAAAAGGCAAGCATGTTTTTTTTTGCCCTTATGGAGCTGACAGCAGTTCTCTTCCTCCTTGGACTACGAGGCCATCACCATGTGACTCCAGCACCTCATGATGGCACATGCACTGTGGGTAGAGGAAGAATTCAGGACAATCATTTGCCGGAAGGAGAGGAGAGGAGAAATTGCTGAGGAGTTCCGGGTCATGCTCCCCCAGCGGCTTTCCAAATCAGCTGCCTTCTTGAGTGTCATCTTCAAATTCTATGAATTCTTTAAGTCTCCCGCCTGCAAATGTCTCCTCCACCTTCGTGTGGTCAGGTGTGAACATACTGCCAAGACTGTCTCAATTGCTGGCTGTTCCCTCTTGCTCTTCTTTTGACTACAGTTTCTCTACTTTTTGGAACCTTTGGAGCTCTTGGTCCTCACAGCCTTGAAGAAGTTTCTGTAGCCAACCTCTCTGGACCACCCACAACACAAAACATTTTCTTCTTTTCCCTAAATGTCTGATATATTCACCCCATTATCTTGCTGATCATGTCTCCCCTCAAATAGAATGTCAGTAGGGGTTTTATGATTGCGTATTTCCATTGCCCAGACAAAAAAGCATAGACAAAGATAATAAGTGAATAGTCAATAGCTAAATTAGTAAACAAATGAGTAGTAAATAGCTTCTGTTTTCCTGACCTTTTTCTGCACTAAATGGACTCAAGTTTATTAAGGAGCTAGAGAAAGGTATGGATCATGCAGCAGTTCTTTCAGTTTGACACAAGGCTGCTTGGAATCAGAGACAAACATGTTCAATAAAAACAACAACATGACAGGTATTGTGCTCAGGTGTATAAAATTGAATTTAACCCACATATTTTACATGTGTGCATACATATACATATGCATATTGTTATACATACACACAGTTGTAAAGTTTGTGGAAATATTCCTTTTCTTTGAAATCTATTTGCCCATACCCACTATTATATTATATTTGTGTTTATCTATCTATATTGCATATACATATATAGCAGTGTATGATTTTTTAGCAGTTGTTTGATAAAGATGGTACTGTGTGGAAGTGAGTGATACTGAAGTGTCCTCCTCATGAAGAGGGTCAGCTGCATGAGGGCAACAGGTTCTCCTTCCATTGGCAGTCAGAACATCTGAGGACAGGCAGGATGGGGTCAGCAAGCAAAAGGGCAGGCTCTCAATGTGTTTAACACAGGGGGCTGGTGTCACCCAGATGAGAAGTAAAAGTTCATTTCACCCACCCAAACGCCTGATGTTTGCATTTTAACGTATTCCAAAGCCGAAGCTTAATCAATCTTTCATCCCCTCCTGGCCTCTCTTGTTTTCCATGTGTAAAAATCTCTAACTGGATAGCTACCTTTAGTGCTTTGGGTTTTTCCTTAGTGTTGCCCGTCTACTGTTGTCTTATTTCTCAATAAAGTTCTTTTTCTTTGACTCTGTACAGAGGATGAGATTTTCTTCTTTGACATTTCTGTAGCATTGTTCCATTTCATAAATGTAGTACCTGAGACCTGTCATATATATTTGCATACCTCAAGTTTTAAGGATTCTTCATAATTAGGACAAAGAAATATAAAATCAAACCCACTGCCATTGAGTCAATACCCACTTCTAATGACCTGGTAGAACAACCTAGGAATGCTCCTTATGGCTTCTGAGACATTAAATCTATGAGGAAGCAGCGAGCCTTGTCTGTATCCTATGGAGACCCTGGTGCATTTGAACAGTGACTTTTGAGGCACACAGCCCGTTCTTACCGCATTGCACCCTATCTATGTATTCTCTTGTCCTCACTCTGTTAGGATCTTATGAACATTGTGAACAGCAAAGTTACCAAGGTCTCCCTTTTGAGGTTAGTGACTGAAAAGTTTTTAATAAAACAGATGCCTTCTGCTTAGTCTTGTGATGGGCTGACTCCCCTGTTCACAAGTTCTGTGTGTGTGTGTGTGTGTGTGTTTCTCTCCTTCCCCTTCTAAATCATATTATCGTGTCCTTGTAAGCCACCTTGAATCCTTCCTGGAACAAGGCGGAGAATAAGTTAATTAATTCAGAGATTCATTTAATTCTCACTGCAACTCAGTAAGGTAGGTATTACTTCCCTCATTACATGGAAGGTAAAAAAAAAAAAAACAACTGAGCTTCAGAGATATTAAGAAATTTGTCCAAGGTCACCCAACCAGTAGGCTGAGTTAGGATTCAGACCCAAGACAATCTGTCTTCCTAACACAAGCTTTACCTCGTGCCTCTAAGTCTGTCATATCTCGGGGTTGCTGTGAACTGAGGAGCAGTGGGAGTGAAACTGGGCAAGGACACAGAAGACCTAGGGCCAAGACCTTGTTTCTCTATTTAGAGACCACTTTGACCTTACCTATAAAACCCAATTCACTGTCATTGAGTGGATGCTCTCATAGCATCCTTTAAGGGCAGGGTGCAGCTGCACCTCTGAGTTTCCCTGAC
Source organism: Nesogale talazaci (assembly GCA_004026705.1). Classification (NCBI taxonomy): domain Eukaryota; kingdom Metazoa; phylum Chordata; class Mammalia; order Afrosoricida; family Tenrecidae; genus Nesogale; species Nesogale talazaci. The sequence goes on from PVJH01005023.1 coordinate 29,483, forward strand.
TCAAACTCTTTAGGGCAGTAAAAGGTCGATCTTTCTCAGGAGGAACAGCTGGTGCTTTCAAAGTACTTATCATGAGGGTAACCATCCAATGTGTAAGCGATACACCGTAACCAGTATACCACAAGAGCTCCTTGGCTCTTTATATTCTTTGCATATTAGTTTCAAAGAAACAGTGATGCATACTCTTCAGTGTCATTAGAGTTTCATCTAGGCTCCTCCACCCCAAAAGAGCCTCCTATGTGAGAGCAGAGTTCTGTCAGAGTTCTGTAATCAGGACCTCAACTCACATTTGGCATGCTAGGTGTGCTGAAAGGAAAGTAGCTTTATATCTACTAGCATTTTGCATTCAGAACAAGTGAAATTGAATAGTGGATATGAGCCTCGTGTGACATGAGTCTGTCTTCTATGTCAGGGCACAGAGAACTTACAACTCAAGTTGAGAGGCACTCACTGGACAGTATGGACAGAGAATGGGCTTTAGAATTAGTATATGCCTTTGAGTATTTTCCCCTAGACCTATGAACTCCTTAAACTTTCTGAATTTTGCCTCTTCTACAAGTCAAAAAGTTTAGGAATATGAAACACAATATTAGGTACCATATAATCATTCTATGGGGTAGTTCTCTTGAAGAGATGGAGTTATCACGAGTTCAGATGATCTTGAAACAGTGTTTTTGGTTTACTTTTCTTATTCACCTACTTGACCAAATGAAAAGACTATGACTTACTCCAGAAAATTGCCCTAACCAAATCTTGCATTCATTTTCAAGTATGTGTGGCATAACCTTTATTCACTTTAGCAACATATAAGGTATGTGGTATGTCCAAATTTGAGAGTTCCTTTTCGGTGCAAATAAGTGGCATACTTGACTATTAACAATAAAATTGGCCCTTTGCGTCTAGAAAATTCTGAGATCTATGTCTGAAAAACAGACAAAAAAAAAACCCCAGATAACATGTATGGGTCATCATCAATCAGAAGCAACTCAATAGCTACTGGTGTTCAAGTTTGCAGCCAAATCAATAAGAAGAGCAAAGATTCAGTCTGGGCATGAGCCTAATTTCTCTTCCTGTATCCTCTCCCCAAAAGAATGAAAGGCACCATAGAGCCTTCTATCAGCCTCCTTAGATCTCTTTAACATTTCTGAACATCACGTTCTTCATTTATTAAAATAAAAAGCAGGAGGGCCATTTTCCCGTTTCTTCTACACTAAAAATAAAGCCAGCGATTAAATGGGAAAAATGCTTTGTAAACTTTAAAAGTAATGTTTGCCATTAATTCTAAACAAACATTCTTTAAAAAAAGACAAAAGAAGAGAAAAGCAGAATCTAATCTTTTAAATCAAACATTGAGTTTGAAACTGCTGACAGCTGGTACTTGGGGAACAAATTAGAGCTCCCAATCAAAGATAAATGGAGAGCATTTACAAGCTACATGATCTGGAAAATGGGAAGAGAAAGGAGATTTTTAGAAAGAAGGGAAGACACTATTGACTGAATGATTACAAATCAGAAATAACCCATTAGCAGTCTCAGCATACCATGGAGAATAGGGACATTGGAGGGGTCACTGGAAGATTTCTTTTTTTAATACAGCTTTACTGAGCAGATGCTAAGGGGAAAGGCCCTACTATTAAGAAATGCAGCAGAGGGCTAGAATAGCAACAAGCACAAACAAAACTGACATCATCATTTCGTTTTGCAGATTCAGAGTCCAAGATCATTCCAGATGCAGTGTCAAACCGACACTGGCAGGATGGACTTACTGGGAAGAAGAACACACTGAGTCTTTCAGTCACTGTTGATAAATCAAATCCAATATGAAACCCCGAGTTCCCTTCCCCCTTGGGTGATTTTGGACCCACCAGTTCCACTCAAACACCTTCAGACCATCCTATCTGGATGTTTACCCTGAGTGGTTTGCTTGAGCCGTGGGTATTAAGACTTGTGCCTGTCATCAGGCGTCCTAGATTTTAATCTCAGCTATGCAGTGCGTGACTGCAGGCACATCAAATGCTTTGTCTGAGCTTGTTTCCTCATCTGTAAAGTGGCAATTCTCAGGTGTTGCAACTACTCTTTCAGCACAATTTTGAGAATCAAGAAGGGAAACGAGTATAACAGCTAAAATGCCCCAATTCTGGAGCAAGGCTTCCTGGGTTCGAGTCTCAGGTTCACCCTCACCGTGATTTAAAGCAAGTAATATATTATCTAAACTCAGTACCATCATTTTTAAGTTCAGCATAAATATACACCTATCTCCATTATTATTTGAGTTAATACAAGTAAACTACTTAAGCATGCTAGTTGTTATTGCTAAATACAAAAGAAATTTGAACCACTGGAAACTTTTAGAAACATGGTATGTTCAAAGCGGGCTAGGGAAGGTAGGCCAGTGGTCATTTCACTAGCGAAATCACACAGAGCTCCCGGCACTTACTGTTGACACAATATATAAATTCCAGAGAAGAAGGGGAGATGAAAACAGAAAAACAGAAAACATGAGAGACAGAAGGAACAATTAGATGGGAATTGAGAATTGGAACTTGGAAGTCTGACAGTTCTGACACATATCTCAGTCATCTTTTTTCAACATTAGGCGTTGTCTTAAAAAAACAATGTAAAAGAAGACAAAGTGGCAGGTAAAGGAGAGAAGAAATGAGAGAGAGGTAAAGAAGAAGACAGAAAGAGAAAGGAAGGAGGGAGGAAAACAAGGAGGGAAGCAGGAACACAAACCAAAGGATGCTTGTGCTGTGGCATCAAAGGGGCTGCGTTTATATCTTTGAATTTACCTCTTGCAAGATCTGTGGTCTGTCTGTTTGCCACACTGTGGGAGCTCATGTGTTGCTGCAAGATGCTGAAATGTACGTCACTGTGATTGCAGATACCAGCAAGGTCACCCAAAGTGAGCAAGTGTCAGCAGAGCTGCCCGAGGAAAAGCCGATTGCAAAAAAGGAACAGTCTATTGGCTTTGGAGCAATTAACCACTGAAGCCCTATGAGTAGCACTGAAACATTCCCAGTTTCTGAAAACTTAGTGAAGAGAAGCAGAACATTGTCGGAGATAGTGTCAGAAGATGGGCAGGGCAGATGGGAAGCACTTAACATAGGACTGAAGAGGAGCCACCTTCTCAAGGGGAGTCCTCCTTCATGATGTGAATGGAGAGAAACTTGCAGACTTAAAGCTTGGGACCTTCATGTGCTGATGGGAATGACTCAAAATGAGAAGAATGTTTGTCTCAAATGGTGTTAGCCATTTGTAATCATAATATAATCTCGTTTACTATGCCACGAATGACACAGTCAAGAAGTATAGTACTGTAGTTATAAACTATGTAGTTTATAAACTACATAACTGTAGTTATGTCCTTATTATAAAAAAGGACATTTCAAAATCTACTATCTTGAAGTAATATGCTATGGGTGATAAAATCTAATCAATACAACTATTGTTTAAGTTTTTGAACCACCCACAAATTTTATTGATGAAGAAATTGAAAATTCTACTAATTTCCATCAAAAGTTGATTAAACATGTAATCAAGATGCCTTGATAATTATTGGTATATGGAATACAAAACTTGGAAAAAAAAGGTCTTGAGAGAAATGAAGTCACAGTGTGATAGAATTTTACTTTTGAATAAAGAGAAAGAATTTTACTTTTGTCCATAGTAAATATCGCTATTCAACTACACAAAAGACAGCAATGCACATGAACTTCTCATGGTTTACACAAAATCAAATTCACTGCATCTGTGAGAAGAGACAGCGGGTAAACTCAATAGCAGCAGCTGAAACCAGACCAGGACTGAGTGTGAAATTGAGCCCCAATTGTTCATCTGTAAGTTCAGGTTTAAGTTGAAGAAAATGAAAACTAATGCAGGAGGGTCAAAATGCCACCTTGCATGTATCTCACCCAAACTTTGATTACGTCTCATGAACAGATTTCATGCATTAAATAGTAAGGACAGAGGATCAGATGGGCTGTGGGGTGGCATCAAGAACATAGTAAATGAAGAAAGCAAAAGGGCCTAAAAGAGATAAGAAATCTCAACGTGGATGCCAGAAGAAACCCTGAGACTTGCTTTTGATCATAGAGTAGCAAAGTCAAATGGTAGAAAGGGTGAAATCAAAGACATGACTATTAAATTTCAAAGGGCACCTTAATAGACTGAATAAAAGAAAAAAATGCAAACTCCAAGTGGCAATATTCAACGATTCTCTGGGCAAAATATAGAATAATGCAGCAAGTGTTAAAAAATGGAAAGAACACAAAGAGTCACTGTACCAAAGTAATTGCTGGTTAGTCAGCATTTTCAAGAAGCAGCCTATGAGTTCGAACCAATGGTGGCAGCAAGCAGGTGCCACAGCCTTCAATAGGAGTTGTGACTCTGTGTGAAGAAGACCAAAATCTCCACAACTGGCTAAATAGGTGACATAATAAGAAACAAAAAAGGCAAGATAGAGGATATTTCCCCTTGCTTGGATACACAATCAGTGCTCATGGAAACAGCAGTCTTGCAATCAAAAGAGGCTTTGCGTTGGGTAAATCTGCTGTGCAAGACATCTCTGAGGTGTTGAAAGCAAGGATGTTACTTAGAGCATGGAGGTACATCTGACTGAAGCCATAGGATTTATAATCACCTCCTATACATGTGGAAGTTGAAAATTGAATAAGGAAGGCTGAGGAAAAAACTGTTGTATTTAGAATATAATGTTGGTGAAGAATGTCTAAAGTGTCTAAATGCCTCAGCACTTATTCTTTTACTATGAGTAAACTATTGGAAGTCTCAGAATTACCAAAGCGAGTGGAGCTCAAGCTCCTTACATGGTGTGTGAAAGAACAGAGACCGTATTCTGATCCAGCCTTTTCTTCCTTTGCTCCACACCTCTGCTCTGCTGCCTTCTAAATGAATCACCGAGTAGATAGCACATTCATTCCACCACATAACGCACATCCCTGAACAAACCCAGATAAAAAGCTTGCATGCACTGCAGAAGCACAGCCATTTGTATAAGTTTGCAATTCCCAAGCCCATTTTAATAGCTGATAAAAATTCTAGCAAATATGACTTATAAATGCTGGAATGATTACATATATGTTTTTATCTTGGTTGTCATCACCATCAGTGTTATCATTATTAATTTTGACTACCTGTAACCATCTGGTACTGTATTATGTGTTCTATATCCATTGCCCCCCTTCCCCCAAACATTAAAGTAAGAAGAACCACCTGGAGAACTTTTTAAAGAACAAATTCTGATTCAGTGTACTTGGAGGGCCTGAGACACTGCATTTCTATATGTCTGTTCAGTTCCATGATGATACTGTTGGTGCTAGTTGGATAATATTCACACTATGGAGATTTTACAGATTGAAGAAAATGTTATCAAGTAACTACTGGTATGGTAATATTATAGGCATCATTCTGCCCTTCATACTGAAAATAAAAATTAGACAAAGAGATTGCATCCCCATTTTTGAGGTATAGAGTCAGAATTCAAGTTCTCATTTATTTGAATACAATGCCCTACCCTGAGAATCAAAGCCTTCCCTCACAGACGTGGTGACATAGCCACTGAGTCAATTGTGACTTAGAGAGACGCTACAGGATAGATTCAAACCACCTTCTATGGAGTTCTAAGACTAATTATTTATAGGAGTGTAGGCAAATCAAACTTGCCTAGAATAGGTGGTAGTTTTGAATTGCTAACTTTGTGATTGGTAATGCAACCATAACTTGGTAACACCACCCGGGTCTTCTCAAGTATACTATAAAATGCCAATAATATTTCAATATTTAGCAGTTTAAACTAGTTACATTTATTTTACAGGGAACATTTTACATTAGCCAAGTGTTTATGCATTTTCAAAAACACTATTTTCACATAAGAGTAATATAAATACCATTGTTTTCTGTACGGTTAACCTAGTAGCAAAGTAAAGCCATAAAGTAGCACTTAGAATTCTCTTAATGGCACTCCCCCCAGTAATATTTATCTCAGAGGACTGACTGAAGCTACACCTCAGTGAGAGGGACATGTCTGATCAGAGTACAAATGAGCAAATGAAGGGGTGGGGAGTGGGGAGAGAGTGGAGCACATGCGGCTCACCAAGTTTTGAGGACCATATGCCTGCTCAGAGCAGCCAATGCACAAAGAGGACCATATGGCCTGCCCCACTATGAGACATGACATTCCTCACTGACCATAGTCCTACAGGGGATAATACTAGAGACACAGTGCATGAATTGCACCTGATCTGATCCCACCACAAGGGAAAACACTAAGGGAGTACAACAGAACAGCCATGATTGCAGAACAAGAATGTAATGAGGGAATACCAAAAATAGACTTTGGGGCCCGGACACCGCACCCTATCAGGCTCTACCAGAAAACACTGCTAAAGGTCAACAAACAAACCTTAAACTATCTATAGGCTTTTCTTTCTTACCGTTTTGTAACTGTTGTATTTTTTGTTATTGTTATTTTGTCTTCTTTTTTGCTTTTTAAACTCTGTCCTGCTTTTTGTACATAATATTATTTCTGTAAGTCTACCTAGATAAGATAGGCAGGATAAACAATCTGGAGGAGAAAGCAATGGGACTGAGGGTTCCTGAGGGACATGGGAGAATGGGATGTAGAGAAAAGGAAGAGGGTGCTAACAAACCCAGAGACCAGGAAATAAGTGATCCAAAATTGATGGAGTGGAGGGTGCTGGAGGTTTGGTAGGGCTTGGTCAAGGGTCGTGTAACTGAAGTGATTTACCAAAACACAAATGAAGGATGAACATGATAGTGGGACAAGAGGAAAGTAAAAGGAAATAGAGGAAAGAACTAGGAAGCAAAGGGCACTTATAGAGGTCTAAATACAGGTATGTACATATGTAAATATATTTATATATGGTGATAGGCAAATAGACCTAAGAGTATATTTTTATAGGTTTAGTATTAAGGGAGAAGATGGATACTGGGCCTCTACTCAAGTACTCCATCAATGCAAGAATACTTTGTTCTATTAAATTGGCACTTCAAGACATTCACCTTTCCAACACTATCATTGAATACAAAGTGGGTGAATAAGCAAATATGTTGAAGAAAGCTGATGGTGCATGGTGCCTGGATATCAAAAGAGATAGTGTTTGGGGTCTTAATGGCTTGAAGATAAACAAGCAGCCAAGTAGCTGAGAAGCAACAATGTCGACATGGAAGAAGCACACCTGCCTGTGTTATCACGAGGTATTGATGGGATCAGATATCAAGTATGAAAGAACAAAAAAAATCATATCGCTGTGAATGAGGGGGGGTATGGAGTGAATACCCAAAGCTCATCTGTAGGCAACTGGATAGTCCCTTACAGAGGATGATGGGGAGGAGATGAGCCAGAATTCAGTATAGCAATGATGAAACATACAACTTTGCAGTAGTTCTTTAATCTCCTCCCTAATTCTACTTTACAAATCTGGCTAGACTAGAGGATTTATACTGGTATAGAAAAGAACTGGAACCACAGGGAATCCAGGACAGATAATCCCCAGAGGGCCAATAATAAGAGTAGCAATACCAGGAGAGTAAAGGGAAGGTGGGGTAGAAAGGGGGAACTGATCACGAAGATCTGCATATAACACCATTCCCAGGGGACAGGCAACAGGAAAGTGGATGAATGGAGGCTTTGGACAGTGCAGACATGACAAAATATAATAATTTATAAATTATCAAGGATTCATGAGGGAGGAGGGACAGGGAAGGCAGGGGGAAATGAGGAGCTGATATCAAAGACTCAAATAGAAAGCAAATGTTTTGATAATGATGAGGTCAACCAATGTACTAAAGTTCTTGACACAATGGATAGATGTATGGATTGTGATAAGAGTTTTACGAGCCCCCGATAAAGTGATTTTAAAAAGAAACAAAGCATTCTCATAAGGGAATGAAAAATCAGGAGTTTTAATGCAGTCTTATGGGATGATGACCTGATAATCCTTTCCTGGTAGGCAACATGATAACATTTATCAAAACCATAAATATAGTTATCAATTGATACAGAATTCTCCTTTTAGACATTTATCCTATTAAAATAGAGAAAAGGAGATTAAGTATATAAAAAGATGTTCATTGCAGCATTGTTTAAATAATAGTATGTAATTCAATACATTTGAGAGATCAATGCAAGAGTTAGTTAAATGAATTTCTATATATCCACACAATGGAATACTATAACTCTATTAAGATGAATAAACTGCATCTACAGGACTTGACATAGACAATTATCCAGATTATCACTTAAGCAGAAATAAATGAATACAGTTTATGAACAGTATTTTTGGTGAAATTCCTTGTGTAAAGCAACTCTATATATAAAATGCAAAGGTGGATGGTGCCTGCCAAGGGGTGGGAGGAATGAAAGCACTTTCATTTTTAGAAAGCACTTTCCCTTTTAGAAATTCTATTTAAGATTTTACCAAGTAGATATACAGATTCTATAAATGACATTAATTACAAAGATAGAGCATTCTTGGAATGAAACATTCACTGTCAAAAAACGTGATAGCAGAGAATGTTCAGAGTGTTGACTGCAAGTGTTAGGCAGAGACACGTCTATCTGCTTGGCCAGATTTGAGAAGCTCATTAGAGCTTCAACAAGAGAGGAAGGTTGGGTAGAATTTCTTTAGAAGACAAGGAAAAGAAAAACATTCAAGACTGGAGGGAAAATCTAATCAACTCAATATGAGAGTGACACAAATAAATAGATCCGCACCCTATCTGCTCTCATGCAGTTTGCAAAAAATATGAGAAGATTAAGACAATTTGCAAATCAAAGTTGGGCAATCTAAAAATTCAGAGGTGGTGCAGATTTGGACAAGAACGTTTTTTAGGTAAGATGATTTGGTTCTTTTTATGGATGCTTTTAGTTGGTTCCCCCTCCCCCCCCACCATCCCTTTCTGAATAATAGGATAGATTTTGATTCTAATGATGAGTCAGATGAGCAGGAATTATTCAGGGACTTGATGCTAAGCATACCTAGTCCCCCTTGTTACCTAATGGGGGATAGAAAGGCACTCTTAGAGGAAACATTTGAGAGACTGTGGGTTAATTTCATTGGCTGGAAAAGTTATTTGCACATGAAATTCTAAAGGACCAATAATGAATAGGGACAAGAAGCTGGTGGTGTACAGACTCTATGCTGGAATGTTATCTCTTAAGTTCAGCAGTCTGAAAGTTTTCTACTCCCCTAAAGAAGCTTACAGGGACCATTCTACCCTGACCTGTAGGTTCACTCTGAGTAGGCAGCCACAAAGTGACTGAGTAGTTCCAAGCTAAATAGAAGGGTGTGGGGAACTTCTCAAGTGAGGTCTCTTCTAAAGAAGAGAGTAGCCAAACATACCCCCTGAATTTCTCTTAATATTTGGCAGGCTGCCTGACCATTAAGCTATTTTTAAAATCAGTCTATATGGGATTAAATTTATAGAAATATCTTAAAATGTCAATTGAGACCTTATGGGATAATGACTTTGTTAATAAAAGAGGGTGAAAATCATTGTACAGCTGGAAGAATGTCATCAGTATTACTAAACTGTGCATACAGAAACTAGGTTTCACTATGTATGCTCTCAACAAAATTGGAAGAATTTTCCCTTTAATAAAAAGTGTTACTACAAATAATACATATGGTATCTTTTTTCTTATTCTTCACATCATCTACTAGTTTTCTCTTTGTAATTTTAAAATGAAATCATTTATCATTTATCATTTTAAAGGAATTTTTATACATTTTGCAATAATTTCTGAAGTTTTGAACAAGAACACTTTTTCCTTCAGAATAATATATATATATTCTGTTCATTGATCATTATTGACATTTTCTCATATAAATATATATTTAATAATGAATATATTAATACTACATGATACTTGAATGAATTGCTTTACTATCATTTATTTAACCATTTGTCTGATATTTAATCCACAATAAATAACATACCTCTTATTGTATTCATATATACATATACATGTATATGTGCATACATATATATGCTTTTCAATAATCAATTACTAAAGAGATGAACATTTATTACTCCATTTTTGTTTCTCTAAAATCCACCCTTCCATAACCACTCACTGGACATACACATAAAATTTTGGAATTATTGATCCTAAGCAAATACTCATTTTAAAGAACATAAAACAGGCTTGTTAGGATATAATATTTATAGGCTTCAATTGGCAGTTCTAATGAATTTGTTTATTCTGTGTTAGTCTAAAGGGTAAGTGAATGTGTTAGATTCAAAGTTTTTATAAGTTTGTGTGTTCTAGACAAACTGTTTCATCTCCCTATACTTTTACTTTCTAGCCATAAAAATGAGACTAGCTTATTTGGAAATATTTTTGTGAGTATGAACTGGACTTTGCAAGATGAAATCCATAGGAATTAAACTGACTACATCTCTGGGAGGAGAAAGAGCCCTGTCCTCATAATGGTTGGGCTACTCAGCGCAAGGTCAGCAGCTCAAAACTGCTGGTTGCTCTGAGGGGAGAAGACCAGGCTTTCTACTTCCGTAAAGGGTTACAGTCCGGCTGAGCCCCAGAGGTGTAGTGGTTGTGCGTGGGACTGCGGCCCACTGAGATGGAGGTTCAATTCCAGCAGAGGCTCCACAGGAGCAAAGGCTGGGCCTCCTACTCCTATCATCAGAGGGCAGTGATATCTCCCCCAAACAAACAAACAAAACAAGCAAAGAGTCACAGTCTTAAAAACTCACAGTAACAGTTCTAGCTGCCTTATGAATTGCAATTGGCTCCAGGGCAGTGAGATAGGCTTTGGTTTGGTGGAAAGAGAAAGAAGCCTTGGTAGTGAAGTGGCACAGTTAGTGTTGGGCAGCTAGCCACAAATTCACTCTTTAGTGGAGAAGCTCTCTCTCATCAGTTAAAGCAAGGCCAAGGGCTGACTTTGGAACATACCCTTAACTGTGTGTATGTAAGCTAAGGCAGAAGGTGAGGAAAATGAATACAAGTCCACGAGAGACAAAATAGGACCATGGATATATTCCACCTTAATTTCAAGAATAGATGTGAATCTTTAAACACTTATAATAGAAGACTTGATTGAGCTGTGGGATAACTTCAAGAACATCATAGATGAGGAAAGCAAAAATCATGGAAAAGACAAATGATGTAAAAGATCAGAGTTGATGTCAGAGGAGTCTCTAAATTTATTTTTGACCAGAGAGTAGAAAAAGCAGATAGAAGAAATGAAGAAGTAAAAAGACTGAGCAGAGCATTTCATAGTGCAGGTAGTGATGATAAAATCTTATAGCAACGTACAAAGACCCAGAGTTAGAATACCCAAAAAAGAGCACACTGAACATATTTAAAACTAAAAGAACTGAAGAAATAATTCATGTCTCAAACTGCAATATTGATAGATTCTTGGGTAAAATATTGAATTATGCAGAAATCATTAAAAGGAGATGAGAAGAATAGATTTACTGTACCCAAAGCAACTCCTTGACATTCAATCATTTCAAAGTACAAATGGTATAATTAGATGCACTCTAACTCATAGTGCCCCTGTGCATAAAAGAACAAAACTATACACAGTTCTGAGTCATCCTCACAAATATTTCTAGGGCTGAGTCCATTGATATAGCAATTGTGTTAAATCATCTCATTAGTCTTCTTCCTTTTTTTTTTTTTTTTGCTTCCCCATCCACTTGACTGAGCATGATGTCTTTCTCTAGGAACTGGTTTCACTTCACCAACTTTTGCATGCATTTTAGCCAATGGAGAATACTGTGGCTTAAGTCAGGCACACCTAAGTTCTCAGAGTTACATCCTGTTCTTCAATACTTCAAAGAGGTCATGTGCACCAGATTTACCTAAGTCGATACATCATTTATCTCTTGACTGCTGCTTCCATGAGCACTGATTAAGTACTCAAAACAAAATCTTTAACAACTTCAGTGTTTTCTCCATTAAGCATATTACCTATTAGTTCACCGGGAGGATTTTGGTCTTCTTTACATTGAGTTGTAATCCATATGGAAGGCTATAAACCTTGATTTTTATCAGCAAGTCCTTCAAGTCCTCCTCATTTTCAGAAAAGATGGTTGTGTTATCTGTGTATCAAAGGTTGTTAATAAGCGTCACTCTTCTTCATATAACCTAGTTTCTTTGATGATTTTCTGAGCTTCATTCTTCTTCCTATAACCTAGCTTCTTTGATGATTTTCTCAGTATATAGATTACACAAGTATGGTGAGAGAATAGAACACTGACACACACCTTTCTTGATTTTAAATCATGGAAAATGCATACGGTGGAGTTTGAATTTCTTTTTTTAGTACCATTGATTCTTTAGCATATGCTACACCCTGAAATGGTGAACTATTGAATAATTATTTTCAGTCCAATGACTTTGCAACAGCATATTCTCCTGATCCTTCCTGCCTCATTCAATGCTAAAGGAAAAATCCAAGCTGCACTAAAGGTATTAATCAAAAGCAAGACTCCAGGACTTGATGGAACTCTTTCAATAAGCTGATGAAGCACTGGAAGCTGACATTCACTTATACCAAGGATCTGGAAGACTGCTCCCTGACCAACTGACTGGAAAAATCCATATTTGTATCCTTTCCACAGAAAGATGACCCAACAGAATGTGGAAATTATTGAACCATATCATTTGCATTTCACATGCAAATGAAATTTTGTAGAAGATCATTAACAATGGTTATGGAAGTGAATAAGCAGGGGACTATCAGACACTCAAGGGAATTAAGAAAGTGTGGAATGAGAGATATCACTACAGATGTCAGATAGACCTTAATTTAAAGCAAAGAATACTCTAATGATGTTTACTGATTTTTTATTTCCTATATAAAGGCATTTAATGATATCAATCATAACCAACTATGGATAGCACTGAAAATAATGCAAATTCTAGAATATTTCATTCTGCTCTTGCAGAACTTGTACATGGATCAAGATATAGTCCTTCGAACAGAAAAGAGGAATATCACATATTTCAAAATAATAAAATTTGTGTATCATTTTAAAATAATGAAACTTTTCACCAGATCTATTTAATCTGCACAGTGAACAAATAATATGAGAACCTGGAGGATATCAACATGACAACAAGATTGGAGGAAGGTTTATTGGCTATGTTGAATATACAAAAAATACATTTAGCAAATTGCTAAAAATGAGGAAGAGTTGAAGCAATTACTAATGAAGATCAAAGATAGAGTTTTCAGGATTCTCAATACACAGAAAACTAAAATCTTCACAAGTTGATCACTAGAGCTCATTATGATAAACAGAAAAAAATTGAAGTTGTCATGGATTTCATCTTGCATGGATCCACTATCAATGCTCATGGAAGCAGCAGTCAAATCCAATGGAAATTTGCACTGGAAAAATTGGCTACACAAAGCCTCTTTGAAGTGTTGGGCAACAATGAAGCTCTAAGGACAAAGCTCTAATGTCTGACTCACGTCATGGCGTTTTGGACATCTAAGTCCAAAGTGTAACTTGGATAATTAATAAAGAAGACAAGAAAAAATCATTTGTTTGTTGCTGTTGAAGATTATTGAAAGTGCAACAGACCGCCAAGAGAACAAACCAATCTGTCTGAGAAGAAGTACAGCTTCAGTTCTTCACAGAAGCGATGTCGAGTCTTTGTCTCACATATTTCTGTACATCAGGACATCATCTGTTATAAGTGTAAGAGTAAGTGAAAAAGAGGAAGGTCTTCAACAAGATGGATTGACATAGTAGCTGAGAAAAATGAACTCAAACATAGCAATTATGAGGCTGGCACACTATTAAGCAGTGTTTCAGTCAGTCGCACATAGGGTCCCTATCAGTCTGAGGGATTTGAATTCACTTAACAACAACAAATGAGGTAAAACAAGGAAAGCACATTTAATAGTACCTAACCCGTTGCCATGCCATTAATTCTCATTTGCAGTGACCCTGGAGTCGTGCCTAGCACTGTGTAGTTCATAACTCAATTTGTATTAGGCTATATTAAGAATTTTGCTACTCTTATGCATAATTATAAGTCATGCTGGTATACTAATAGGCACAGTAGTGGCATAATTTAGATTTCTTATTGTGAGAGAGTCAGTTCAAACCATTTCTGATATCAATGATTCCAAAGTTAAATTACATGTCTTCTGCTTATTTTAGTACTTCTTTACTTATTATTTTTACCCCATCTTTATATGCAACATTGGGAATGCACTTCATTCACCAAATGATGACAATGGACATTATCTTCCAGGGCTTGTGTGAGGATGTGGAATAATATACATAATGGGATAGAGAAAAGTTAATTCTCTTAAAGGTTAATATCTGAATTCTCTTAGAAAAAGGATCTCTTTGTTCAGAAATTTCTGTAATAAACCCATTTGAGATAGGTGTCAAGGTTCAGAGACAAAGTAGAAGCCATTCTTCTTTAGATAAGGGCCCTCATTTGTTCCTGAGCAAGGGAGGAGAGAAGACTGATACTGCAAAGGATAGACACAGGCAAAGACTGTTCAGACACACGTGATACCATATGAGACCTTCATCAAACACTTGAAACATATGTAGAGTGAGTTCATTTCAGTAAGAAAGCCAGTATCCAGAGAGCTCCTGGGAAACAAGTCATGGAGTTTATTAAGGGTTTGTGTGAGAAAAGAAGATGCATGATTAATGGGATTTCTCTGATGAAGATTTGATCATCCTGAGACCACATGTGTGTTAGGTTATATTCTCTAGAGAAGTAAAACCCATGAGGCTTCAAAATGGCTTCCACAGGAGTAGGAGCAGGCAAGTCCAATATGGTTAAAATCTTCAAGTCATGTGTCAGCTGGAGGCTTCTTGTGACTTGTTTGGCTTTGACCAAAAGGAGAAGCAGGAGGGTGAAGCAGGAGAAACACAGGCCAGAGGATGGAGAGTGAAATGAATCTGAGGCTGGTCATTGGTGGATGACTTCTGGAATGATCACATAACACAACAGAGGGCTCTGGTACTTGCGGAAGTCAAAGGAGCAGGAGAGAGCTCATTTCATCTCAGATCAGGCTGAAAGTGCCATTAGGCTGCAAGTTGATGGGTAGGTCTGGCTCCACTCCCACCAGGACTCAGATACATCCAGTGTGCATAGAATCTAACCATTACAAGGTATCTGCCATGTCAAGATCCAGGGAAATACAAATTATGGTTATATGGATGCATAATATCTATGTGAATATTATGAATAGATGGAACTAGCATCAGATTATATGGATCCATGGCATGCACAGGATAGTAGTTGGTGCTCAAAAATAAGGATTTCTGTGAACCCTAGCACTCTTTTACAAAAATAACCATTTGCTCATGCTTTGCAAATGAGTTATGTATGCATTTTCACATATGTCATCAAATTTAATCTTAATCTTTATAGCCAGTTCTTATATATGGCATACAGATGTCAGATATTTTTTCTCAATTTTTTTTCGGATTGATCTTACTGTTGGTATTTCTTTCATTTTGTACATATTTGGAATTGTTTGTAAGTGAATCTGTCAATAATTCCTTTTGTGATTTCTTCTTTTGCTTCAAATCTTAGAAAGTTAGCATTCCTCTAAGAAGCTAGGAAATTATTAATTGGATCTTCTGCTGGTCATCTGATGACCTTTTCTGGAAATTATATTTATCTAAAATGAGTTATATGATGTGTTCATGGAAGCAACTAAATGATGAAGCTTCAAAATTCATGGAGAGGTGGAAATAAAAAATAATGGAATTTTCCCACGAATTGTTTGAAGATCTCTTATAGAGGGATGAACAGCTTACATTTAGTGAACTTTTATAAACTTTTACAATGTTGCTGTTATTAATTACTGCCAAATAGGTTTCCTCTCAAAACAATCCTTTGTACCACAGGAAAAAACTCTGCAATCCCAACCATCCTTATGTTTGATCCCATTCTTGCAACCATTGACCCTCAACTCTACCACACATGATGTCCTTTTCCATGGACTGGTCTCCTCTGATCACATGCCCAAAATATGAGAAGAGGCTTTACTATTCTTTCTTTTAAGGAACACTCTGCCTGTATTTCTTCCCAGACAGATTTGCTTACTCTTTTGGCACTAATAGGATACTTACCATTCTTCAGCAACTCCATTATTCAATGACATCAATTCTTCATAAGTGATCTTTAGCCATTGTCTAGCTCTCAGATACATATGAGATGACTGAAAATACAATGACATGGGTCAGATTCATCTTAGCTTTCAAGGAATAGCTTTGCCTTTTAACCCTTAAAAGAGGTATTTTGCAGCAAATTTGTCCAATGCAGTTTCTCACTTGGTCTCTTGACTGCTGTTTTCAAGGTTCTTGATACTGAGTCGAAGTCACATTAAAGATTATGTAACTTTAAAATTTGCTCATGGCATTGATTATTGGTCATTTTGTTAAGAATTCTTATTTTGTTTATGTTATCTATACCAAAAGATGCAATCTTTTGTCGTCAGAGGTGGCATCGATGGTTGGACAATCTCTGCTAGCTAAAATGTTGGCACTTTGCACCTTCTAGCTGACCTGTTGAAGAAAAGATAGCTGATGACCCGCTCGCATGAAAATCACAACGTAGGAAACACGATGAGGCAGCTCTGCTGTGCCCCACAGAGTCACGAGGCACTGTGATCTGCATATGGCACAAACAGCAGCCATTGATTTAAATAAGATATTGTTTCGCCTTCATAATTAATTATGAGGCATATGCCTATGTATTCATTATATGGGCCACAATGCTTGCAATACTGGGCCCTGGATTCCTGAAAAGGCATTCTGGTGGCAAAGAGGGTAACACAATTAGCTATTAGCCATAAGGTCTGTAGTTCGAACCCATTAGCAACTCTTCAGGAGAAAGATGAGACTGTCTGCTCCCATTAAGATATATCTTGAAACCCAAAGGAGCTGTTTTCTATGAGTTGAAAACAACTGGATGGCAGTGAACTTGGTTTTGCTTATTACCTAGAGCAGCTCGCAGCATTTTCATTACTGTTCATAGGGCCATTATCCTCAAGCTCCACACAAGGAAACTATGACAAAAAGCTAAGAATCATTATGTCACTTAGCTGATGATACAGAGCGAGCAGGCAAAAGGGCAGACGGCCTGATAGGCCGATTACAGAACTATTCACGGAACCACCACTTAGTACAGAAGACCCGGTACCCTAGAGAGGTTGTGACATTCACTGAGCTATTAAGCAGGTGTTTTTAATCTAGTGGTTTTACTCTCTGTGGTGGCCTTCTACTATGGTCTCAGCCGAGACGGTCATGATGGCAGGGTCATCAGCAGAGTCCTTCTGGCTAATCACATTAAACTTTTTGAGATCCATGTAGGAACCAATCTATGAAGCAAGCACATTATAGCCTGCAGAGTGGGAGCTTCAGTGAGTGCAAATATGCTTCAGAGTGCTATTTTCACCAAGGGG
Organism: Nesogale talazaci; assembly: GCA_004026705.1. NCBI lineage: Eukaryota > Metazoa > Chordata > Mammalia > Afrosoricida > Tenrecidae > Nesogale > Nesogale talazaci. The sequence goes on from PVJH01005023.1 coordinate 46,945, forward strand.
TTTATGTTCCTGGTAAAAATTAAATGGCTATGTGATAAATTGACCATGAGATAAAGCAATTTTCAAAGGAATCAGGAGAGAAGGAGCAAAAATGATTAAGAAAATTGAACTAACTGGGTGAGGAAAGATTAAAGGAGTTAATTGTGTATAGATGAGTTTGGTGACGGCAGGAGAACTACTATATGAACAGATATCCAGTTATACGGAGGTCAAAGGCAAGTCTAAGGGGTGGGAAGGCAAGAATCATTGAGTATCGTTCAAGCATTAGACAAGTTATAGGACACTTAATAGGGAGAAAGCAAAAGTCCTAAACAGAAGCAGTTATTTAAAATATTAACATTAGAGCCGGGCCATATAATCAAAAGCAGGAGCAGTCGAGGGTGGGCTGGGAGTCACTGGTTGCTAAGTGGCCACTTCACTGAGCTCTCTCTTTAAATGAATGCTCAGTACACTCAAAGGTCAAAGTCCTTGCCACGATGTCCCTGCCCTTTTGCATTGTGCCACCCTGTACTTGCTGGCTTTCCATGCTTTGGATATATTGTACCCCATTCTGCTTTTGACCACGTCTAGCATCCACCTCCTTTAAGGCTGGAACTATTATGGTTCTGCCTTTCCTTAATTATCATATACTAGTAATAATAATTATCATCAGCATTATTTTGCCAGATACTGTTTTAATGTATTTTATTTCTTTGTTTCCTACAACTCTGTTAGAGGTTGTAATATTACTTCCATTTCATACTTGTGGAAACTAAGAACCAAAAGAGTTTAATAGTTTGCCCCATCTCAAAAACCTGGATAGCTCTCTCTCCAGATATTTGTTCATCTTCTCAACTCCTTGTCATTGATGAACTTTCATTTTTAATGCCATTCCCTTAAGGAAAGCTTCCCTGATGGTTTCATTCCAGCTGGTTTATGCCCGCAAATAGAGTCTTCACAGAATTGTCACTGCGTGAACATTTCTATTTACTTAACATATTCCTTTCCTGCAGGTAAGAAGCCCCATGAAAAGAGGATCGACTCTTTGTGATGTGTGAGGCACGTAATAGATTTTCAATAAATACTGATAGAAAAAATTAATAGATAAATGAGTAGTAATAAAGTTGCTTAAGGAAATGGTAGTAATAGTAGTAACAATAATAAGAAATATAGGAATAATAGTAATAAAAGGCCCTGTTCTCTTCTGTGGTCCATTCATAACTAAGCATGTGGCCCCCCAAAAGAAAACTGGCGCACATCGGTAAGAATGGCTTCAGAGAGGACTGATGAGTAGAGACGAAGATCCTAATTTTTACACAGAACTCACTTTTAAAAAATCACTGATTTTATAGGACCGAGTAGAATTGCTCTGGTGGGTGTCCAAAGCTGTAAGTCTTTATAGGACAGCCAGCTAAACCTTTCTCAGGAGGAGTACCTAGTGGCTTTGAACTGGTGACTTTGCCATGAGTAGCTCAACCCATAACCCACCAGATCACCAGAGCTCCTGAGTTTGACATAATACACTGCATGTAACATGCTCACATAAGTAATGAACATTCACATGTACTATATGTCATGTGCTTTGGAATCCGCTGTTTAGGAAGGTTTAATAATTTGGGAAAAAAACACAGCTGAAGCATACACATTATTTGTGTAAAAAGGCAGAGTGAGAATTGTGGCTCAAAACTAAATCATAGATAAAATACTTGTGGAGTGAAGGCTCTTTTCTCTGGGGAAACAGTTTAGAATGATATGTATAAATATTTCCAATTTCTGAAGGACTTCATACGCTGAAGAAATGAAATGATCATTTGTTCTGGTCCATTCAATCTGCTTTCTGAAGACCTCTGCACCACCCAGGAAATGCAAGAAAGATGATTGCAGAGGAGGGTGGTGTGGAGATGCTCCCTAAGCAATGACCTTCCCTGGAGCAAGTCCCTGAAGCCCTGCAAAGAAAAGGTCCCCATAAACTAGGCTTCTGCATCTTAAGGGACACCAACCTGGGCACAGCACAAATTCATGTCCCATAGAAAAGGGGTTATTTCTGAAGAGTCAATATTGAATTCATTTGGTCTCATTCAAAGGCAAATTTAAAAGAGTTCACAGAATTTTACTGGAGATGTCTTCTCCATGGTGATCATAATTCATTACCTGAGCTTTCAATTATTGGGGAAGCCCAAGGAGCAGCCTGGGGATGTTTAAGAATCAGCAATTAGTTCAGGAGGGAAAAACTTTACCGACAGGTGCTCAGTCGTGAGGAGCTGACAGATTTAGCTCTACTTTACATTGCAGCTTACACACACACACACACACACACGTGTGTGTGCGTGTATGTATTCTTCAATCTCCAGCTCATAGTGACCCTATAGGACCGAGTAGAACTACCCTTGTGGGTTTCTAAGACTATAACTCTTTATGGGAATAAAAAGCCAGATAGCAGCAATTCCTTTGCCTTGTACTTAAGTTGTGTGTGTGTTTTTTTTTTAAGTAAAGCCAATTTCAATATGACACTAACACTCCAGTGTATTTTGGCACAAATGGCTCCTTGATTAAAGTAAATAAGTGAACATATCTGAAGTAAATATGAGAGCATTTTTTAAAATGTTGGACAAACCAATTTAAAAACATGTATAGACAGATAAGCAGATATGACCATACAAATATATGAAACATGCTTTTAATCATTGCAGTCACTCCAACTTTACTAAGACATCACATTTTTATGATTTGTCAACACCTTTAAAATAGCATGCCACTCCACTGTAGACTCAGCAGGTGTTGGATCTGCTGTAAATACAGTTTAAATATCATTTTAATATTGGAAAAACAGGAGCACTTAGATCTAATAGAAATAAAAGCAAGCAGTCAAGTCTTTAGACTTTGACCATGGCACACATGTTTCTTAAAGCCAGATTAGTAGGCCAGTTCCCTCAAGAGATTGGTCCTCACCTGCCTGTCTGGCTTATCCTTGCCTTCTTGCTAACCTATCTTCTCAGCCGTTTGACCTTACTTTCAGAATTCCCTAATTTAGGCACCATCTAGAATGTTGTTATACTGTATTTCTCTGACAATGTTGTTCTTATGTTTGCCATTAGGTTGATTGAAACTCAGAGTGACTCTGTGTATGTAACAGAAGGAAATACTTTCTGGTCCTGAACCACCTTCTCAATTATTGCTGTGTTGCAGGCTATTGCTAAAACCATGTGTCATCTCATACTCTTGCTTTCTGGAGTGCCTTTCAACCAGATGGGGTCATTCTCTGGTGCCATATCAGACAATATTCCGCTACAATTCATAAGGGTTCATTTGTCAAGTTTTTTCAGAAGTAGATTTCTAGATCTTTTTCCAATAGGCCTTAGTCTTGAGCTTTGCTCAGGGATGTTCTCCCTGGATACCCCTGCTGGTAATTGGACTGTCAGAGGTGCAGTTTTTAGCCTCACAGCATGCAAGCCAGCACAAGCTAACAGAAATAACAGATAAGTGGTGTCTACAATGATAATATTTCATTGAAGGCAAATTATTTTGCTTTCAAAACCTAATAGGTAATTCACAAAAAAATAAGCAAATACTTATAGTGATTCTAATTGAGTTATATTATTATATTATATTACAATAACCTATGCAATCCTAAGAAACATTTAGAGTGGGCCATAAGAAATGGTAAGCATATGCAAGGTCTCTGGAGGAAAAATAGAAAATCCAAGCTGCCTATATATTCTTGGGGTGAGATCCAGGTAGTGAGGCACGAGCCAGACCAAATGCAGGGACACATATGGTAGTGTGGAGGGGCTAGAACTGAAAAGGAGGAAGAAAAAAAAGACATAAGTAGCAGATTGAACAGGGCACAAACCCACCCAAGAGGGGGGTATTGTTTATATCTCCACAGGAAAAGAGGGACCTGATTTCAACCCAGCGCTCCAAGACCTGAGTGCAACATACTGGCATGAGACACTGACCAAAGAGGGAGGGCTGAGGGGCCAGCCCCTATCCCAAATACGTGGACAGTATCCTCATCCCCCCCAGAAAAGAATTCATTTTCAGAGGACAGCACTGAAGCTACAGGTCAGGGAGAAGGACATATCTGATCAGAGCACACAGGGCCAAATGAAGGGGGAGGAAGAGGGAGTGGAGCACATGCTGGCCCACAAAGCTCTGAGGATGATATTCCTGTTCAGAGGAGCCATCCAGCTGAGAAGTCACAGAACCCACATGGAAAAAGCACACCAGCCTGTGTGATCGAAGGTGTTGATAAGATCAAGTATTAGGCATCAACCCCCCCCAAAAAAAATAAGAGCATTGTGAATGAGGGGGAGTGCAGAGTAGAGATGCAAAGTCCATTTGGATATCCCCTTACAGAAGGGTCATGGGGAAGAGACGAGGCAGTCCGGGTGTAGTACAACACCAATAAAACATACAACTTTCTTCTAGTTCTTTAATCCCCTCCCCCATGAGCATGACCCCAATTCTATCTTACAAATCTGGCTGGGCCAGAGCAAGTACAGGGGTACAGCTAAGAAGTGGAAATTCAGAGAATGCAATACAATGAACTCTTCAGAACTAATCTTGAGAGTTGCCATACCAGGAGGAGGAGGAGGTGATGGTGGGGTGGAAAGGGGGAACTGATCACAAAGATCTACATATAATGCTTTTCCTGGGGGAATGGACAACAGAAAAGTGAAGGGAGATGTCAGATAGTATAGACGTGACACAATGGTAGTGATTTATAAAGTGTCAAGTGTTCATGAGGGAGGGGGGGAATGAGGAACTGATACCAAGGGATCGAGAAGAAGGCTAATGTTTTGGAAATGATGATGGCAACAAATGTACAAACATGATTGACACGACACATGGATGGATGGATGGATTATGATAAGAACTACACGAGCCCACAATAAAATGATTTTTTAAAAAAGGAAAGAAACGTGAAGCCTGTAAAATGAAGAAATTTTGGGATATGATAGCCTTGAGGGTTAATATTGGAATGAACATTAAAATTGATTCCAGATCTCTTAATACCTCAAAGCATATATGATCTGCTACATAATCTCTTACAATTGACGAAATATAGGTGAGTTCTTTTTCATTTTTCTTTTACTAAATTCTAATATGAACTTATCTCTTGGAATGTTATACAAGGGGTTACTAGGCAAGACAGTGAATAATGTTTTCAATATATTTTACAACAGTTGCCTAAGACAGCTTCATGTGATTTTTTTTCTTCTCCCAGTGTTTGTTAAAGACCAAAGGTGTATCTAGACTGCAGACTACCCAGAGACTCATAATCTCAGACTTATAGCGTTCTTTAAATAGATACATCAACAACACCCCCCGCTCCCCAGTGGAGACTTGAGAAGGGAGTTTTATGGAGTTTTATAATATTTCAATCCTCGGTCATTCAGCTATTCATTCTGTGACTGATTCATGAAGTTTAACTATTGGAATAATAGCCTACTATATTCTTCGTTCTTATAACTTCATTCTCGTTTGATTTATATTTATTGGTAATAATTAAACAAATTAATGTCTACATAGTACTTGAGAGTCTACAGAATATCAGAGTATGCCTTATTGAATGTGAGCCCCACAAGAACACTAAGTGATATCCAGACGTCTATTTTCACATGTGTGATCGAAGGTGTTGATAAGATCAAGTATTAGGCATCAACCCCCCCCCCCAAAAAAAATAAGAGCATTGTGAATGAGGGGGAGTGCAGAGTAGAGATGCAAAGTCCATTTGGATATCCCCTTACAGAAGGGTCATGGAAAGTTCCAGGGTAAGAGACGAAGGACAGATCTTGAGTCCAGTCTACATGCATAATGTAGAGCTAACCAGTTGGGGGAGAAAAGATGGTGGTGAGGAGGCTGCCAGTCTTTTCTAGGATCACCCATTTTGAAATAGCAGTGCCATCTTGTGGTTATTTTGAACACAGGATAAACACCCTGCGAGATGGCCCCTGCACCGGGCAGTCAGCATTTTATGGTATCCTGACATGCTATCAGAGTACTTGAGCTTAGAGCATTTCCTGCTAGCTGACTTTTCAATATGGAAAGTACACCACATCTGCCCAGAGTCAGTCAAAGCTATTGATCCTGATAAATGGTTTGACCTCAACCAGTGTTTCTCCTTCAGTTATTTTATGCTTAAGAAAACTAGCAATGTGATCCAAGGAGGTCAAGTGTGCTTATGAAGGGCTGTTAACACAACTTCAAAGAGGCTGACTGCTATGAGCAAGTGTCACAAGTAAATACACAGATCTGTTTTCCTGTTACGCTTCCCCATCCAAAGGGCCCTGACATAATTGGCCCACAAACAAGCCCGAGTCGGGAATCACAATGGCAATACTGATAGCCACGTGGTGTCTATCATTAGAATGTAAAAGGCCACGCAGAGCACACACGGAATCTTGAGGCAGTGCATCCTTCACAGGCACTGTGGGTTCTTCTGTGGACGTCCACACTCCTTGTTTGTAGCGCCCTCTCTCTTCACCTGTATGCTTCAAAGACAACCCAAGTGTAACTTCTCTTTTCACCCTTTTCTGACACACACACCCTCTTTCCCTTCAGCTTTTTGTCTTAAAAAGCTTAAAAAAAAAACACCAACGACAACTCAAATCTGACTGTACCTCCCTGTTAACTCTCTAACACACCTCACTTTTTGTTCCTGTTCATAGCATGCCTTGCATATGTTTTATATCACTGATAGGGTCGCAATGACTTTGGGGAGTGGGTGCGCATACATGTGTGTGCATGCGTGTTTGTATGTGTGCATACATGTGTGTGCATGCGTGCACATGCATGCTCGATATCATGCTAGCTAAATGGTGCATTATTTCTTTTTAATATTGTTTTGTTTTAGATAAAAATTTACACAGCCACTTACATTCTTATTCAAAATTCATATACAAATTACTCTGTGACATTGATGACAAGCCCTGTAATGTATCAGCAGTCTTATTATTTCTACCTCACTCACCTCATTTCTATCTATCCAGTTTTTCTTTCCCTCCTTGTCTTCTTTTGTTTTTATATAATTGACGAGCATTTGATCTGTATAGATGGTTGCTGAAACGATTACATACCCGTTTCATTCTATAGATCAAATTATCCTAGGTTTGAGAAGTGACCTCTCAGAATGGCGTGATTAAGCAGGCATCTAAAGAAATAGTTTTGGTGTTTCCTTGAATGTCTATCATTTCAGAAAGTCTGTTCTTGGCTTTGTTTTGTAGTAATATGAAATTGCACTCGATGCTGTTCCGGTGGTTGCGAGGTGCCTTTGAGTTGACTCCAGCCCATAATGAACCGTGCACAACAGAAACAAGCGCTGCAGGTCCTGGGCTCTCCTCGCCACTGTTCTGATGCCTGGGGCCATTCACTCAGCCTCTGCGTCCATCCATCTCATCAAAGTCATTCCTTTGCTTGTGGAACCTCTATGATGTCCTTCTCCAGGGACTGGGCTTCCTGACAATAAGAAAGATACGGTCTTGCAATTCTTGCTTCTAAGGAGCACTCTGGCCTTACATCTTCCAATACAAATGGGTCAGTCCTTTTAGAAGTCCATGGTACTTTCAATATTCTTCTCTCATACCAAAAAGCAAATTTGACTGTTCTACACTCTTCCCTATTCAATGCTCAATTTGTGTGTGTGTCCAAATAGGACATGGAATATGGAATTTGAGTTTGGGTCTACATTTTCCTCCCATTCTCATTAGCTCTTCCCACTGAGTAATGATTTACTTTATGGCAATGAGTTTGGATTGGCTTTATTGTGTTCCTGGTTGAGGAACTTTCAGTACCTTACTGGTTACTTTCTGAAAGATGTGTTCTGTAGCTGACAGAGAAGATGTCTAAAATCCCTGAGTAGCAGATCCTTGTTCTAACTCTGCAGTTCAGGAGCATACTTAGACCAGAGTTGTCATCCTGGGAAAGCTGAAGGAGATAAATGAGAACTGTTTCTAAGACTGAGAGTCTTTACTTACTGTATTCTGCAGCCATACTGTTATCACAGGGTACAAAAATTAGCAAATTGTACCTCACTTATCAAACATGGTCTCAGAAGAGAATTGCTTAAATTTATGTATGTACTCTGACCTATGGATTGGTGTGTGTGTGTGGGGGGGGGGGAGTGGAGTAGAATTAAGCTTCTTGTAGCTTTGAACCGACATCACTAACTCAAGATATTATCATTTGTATATTGACCTTCCCTAAGTGAGGATACTTTTTCCAAAAGGGCTGGTACCTCTTTATATGCTGAGGGTGCTATCCTTCCCTCTGTCACCTTTAGTGTATTCTTCCCATATCCTCTCGATAAGCCAAGCTTGATTGAGGTACCCAAGTGATGTCTAGAGTTGGCATCACATCTGTTCGAAACTGCTGCTGTTAATTGTGGCCATGTCTTTGATAGCATTTGGTCGAGGGTATAAAATTCATGTATTCCTTTGACTGTTAAATAAAGAAATGACTAAGTGAATGAACATAGGAATTATAAAACATAGGAATTATATAATTATAATAAAGGATGAGTAAATAAAGGAGTGAGTAAAAGGATGTGTGAATTCAATGTGCTAATTGATGCTACACTGTTTTAATCTGTACTAACTTCAGTCATTTATTTATCGATTATCAGAGTCTTTTCTATTTCAGAGAGGACCCTTCCCTGGAGACGGACATTGAGCTCAGTAAAGCAGAGGGTCAATGTGAAAAAGGAAGACCCTACAAAAAAATGAGTCAACACACTGACTTCAACAATGGGCTCACACAAAACCACTGTGAGGATAACAAAGTCCCTGGCAGTGTTTCCTTCTGTTGTGCATAGAGTCACTTTGAGTCAGAGTTCATTTAGGCAGCATGTAACAAGAGCAACAATGGCAATGCTCACCACACCTTGCAGTGAGTTAAAGGGTTGTTTCCACTTCTGAGATCCTCGTGGGGAAATGGAGAATGTGAGCAGATCAGGCTCTCCTCTAACAGCACTGCAGTGGAATGCCTCCCTCGGTCCCTTCCACTTTCCTTTTTTTTTTTTTTCAAACAGTGGTTGATTCTAAGAGAGCAAGTCAATAAAGCTTCTGTACACTCTCCACTGCCTCAGGATAAACTCTTAAAAATGGAATTGCTAACCATATGGATTCTGTAGAATTTTAGGGCTTTTGGTTTACTTTGCCTGTTTTGTGTTCCTGAGATTTTTATCCAGTTGAAACACTTATTCCACACACTTATCAGTATTGGATCTACTTTTGTATTTCTCAAAGTTGCATGCAGAAGATGGTCTTTTCTCTTAGGCACGGTCAGTTAGCTTTCATTTTTTTTTATTAAGGTGAAAAGTAACGGATTTCAGAGTAAATGTGTTTAAAAGGGATACAACTGTAGCAATCCAATGATTTTTGTAAATGATTGCTTTCCTCTGTTAACTATGAATGAACTGTCTAGGATTCATCAGGTAAAAAAAAGGCATGAGGTGGCAGAAATAATAAATACAACCTAGTTAGGTAATAAAAACAAGTCTTTCTCTCTTCCCCCATCAAAGCTACTGCTCTTTGCAAGGTATCTTTATACTACAAAAGCAACAAAATGAAACACCATAAGCACTGATCTAGGAGTAGAAACGTTAAGAAAAGCACAGAAAAGCATACATCTAACATTCTTGGCTCCATGAGGAAAACTTTCCTTTATAAAAGGTATGATACTTTGCCTTGAAATTGACTAATCTGTTTTCCTAATAAGTATTATTCCCAATAATGCAATGAAGACCGCTCTTACCTTTTTGCTCCTTCACTTACTTATGCAAGATAGTTTATTTAGAAGAATATACCATGTTCCATACCAAGTGATTTGTTTGCCTAGATAAGTCATTAAAATTTTCCAACAGTAGCAGCAACAAAAAAATTAAGCCAATAAACTTTGTGTCAGAATTCCTTTTATAGATATGAAAACTGAGACCAAAGGAAGAGATGATATCTAGAATGGGTACATGCTGTGTATTGGCTTAAATAAGTCACTGTGTTTGTACATGAGAGAACCACGAGATGAATCTGCTATACCTGGAAACCAGACTATTGCAGCAGATATGTGATCCCTCAGCATTGGGGGCTGAAAGACATTGTAGAAGCTAGAATGAATGGGAATGTTACAGCAGCTTGAGATACCCAGTTAAAATTCTGGAAGATGTCATGGAGAGTTTGTGAGAAAATGAATGAAGTGATCAAATGCCTGTCATTTGGTGATTGGCTATTGAACGAGTTCTACATTTCCCTGAAACACTACTTTTGAAGTAGGTTTTGTACCTGTCCAGTGTACATTATCATGAGGGCTTCATTTCAGTAGTGACCAACTCAACAATTCAATGATGGACTCAAGCACAACTGTGAGGATGGCCCAGACCCAGGTGATGCTTTGTTCTGTGGTTCATCAAGTCACTGTGTGTCAGAAGTGGCACCGCAGCACCTCAGAGAAGCAAGGTATCACTCTCTGTATGACAAGCAGCACAACAAAGATTAATGTGCAGGGTGGGGCAGAAGTTTTCCCTCCTAAGGAAGTTTTATTTCTCCTGCACCTTACTGGAATTATAGGATAATAGGGTACATATTACATTAATATTTTTACCAAAAGCAAGATCACCTTATTTTTTGACTGAGTTCCATGTATCACACCTGTGTGTCCAAATTAAGAGAAAATGTAATGTATACTCTGTTTACTAAGTAGCGACTATGATTTTTTTATTATTAAAATCATTTTATTGAGGACTCATAGCTGTTGTAGCAATCTATACATCAATTGAATCAAGCATGTGTGTACATAAGTTGCCATCATCATTTGGTAAACATTTTCTTTCATCGTGAGCCCAGGGGCTGGCACAGGGTTGAAAGATGTTTCCTTCAATTGTAGGCAGTATCATTTTAAGTATGAACTGATTCACCAGCACCGAACAACAACAACTGCTCTTCCGATCCAAAGTCTCAGAGCAGTTCAGGGTTCTTGTCGGATGATGGTTTATTTGCCTTTCACATGTATAATTAAAGATGAGGGATTTTGAAAGCAGTATCATTTAGGAGATCCAATTGAACGTGTGTAATTCTTGATATGGCTGGATTATTGAAATGTATGACAAGAGTGTGAAGTGTTAATAAAACTCTTTAAAAAAATAGGGGTTTGACCCTGATATCCTTAACTGTCCCTTTGGCTCTAGAGTCAACATTTCTAGTATACTTACCTACCTCCAATCTAAGCTACCCTATGATAGCTACAATCTAAGCTACCCTATGGTAGCTACAAAATCTGGTGTCAACTTGAAAATATGAAGAGTGGTGGGGTGGAGATTAGCCTGTCAATCGGGTTATAGCTTGACGAGCTCATTTGGATGCTCAATGTAGATAAACAACTCACTGGTGGCCAGATACCCCCTCTCTGCTGCATATTGCTGCTGCATATTGCTGTTGTCTAGACACATGGAGTTATACTGATGGGCCCAGAGACCTGGAGCTGGAGAGCCAAGTGGAAAACCACAACAGTACTGAGATGCTTCCAATACCCCTGGATCCACAAAACTTTTCACTGACTTGTCTGTGGTCTTCCTGCATGAGTGCAGTTGCATGGGTTACATAAGTCTGAAGAGAAAGTTATAGACTGGTATTGGACATATCGGCTAATACTGGACATATAGAGTAAAATTGCGACTGGTCTGGACTGGGGTGGGTGTCTTCTTAGTATACAATACTTTTTCGATTAAAAAAAACCTCTTTCTTATACACATATGAGTATCTGTGAACTTGTTTCTCTGGCCAATCCAGACTAACACATACCCTTTACTGAGCACCTTCTGAGTACTGCCAAAAGAACTGAAAATCTGTCTTGATATTAGCACAGTCAGAATACTCCTTAGAAACAAAGATCATGAGGCTTTGCCACTTACTTTGGATCAAGAAAGACCAGTCCCTGGAAAAGGATGTCATGCTTGGAGAAGTAGAGGGGCAGCAAAACAGAGGAAGGTGGAAAGGCATACAGACACAATGACTGCAACGAGGTACTTGGACTTAAGAACAATGGAGGAGACAGCTCAGGACTGGGCAGGGTTTCATTCTGGGGTACACTAGTCAACAGAAGTCAGAAATAACTCCATGACACTCAACAACAGCAACAACAACAATGTAAGCTACACAAAAATGCATATTAAAGTCACACCTAGAGGGCTGAGCCCCCATGGCATAGTGGTTGTGCGTGGGACTGAGGCCCACTGGGTTGGAAGTTCAAATCCAGCCACAAGGCTGAGCCTCCTACTCCCACTACCAGAGGGCAGTGATGCCCTCCCCCCCCAAAAAAAAAAACGCCTACAGATAGCAATCCGAAGAACACCGTGACCCTTAATCCATCTAAAAGACACAGGTTTGTCCTTTTGACCATGCTGACCATGCTTACATTCCATGGAACGTAACAGACAATCGTGGTCCAAGAGTAGAACACTTTCCATTGGGGAGAATAGCTTTGACTTCATGTTGCTTTCCATCCAGGAGACATAAGTTCAATTCCACGGCCCTGTACCTCATGAAGCATTGACAATTGACAAACACCAACTACCAATATTGAATTTTTACCAGGAACCAGGTAAGAGCACATTTTAAGGATCTGGTATTACCACCCTCCCCTCCTCCTGCCCTGCCTGACTGAACTATGTAATAAATCTTTATGTTCTGTTTGGATCTGAAAAAAAAAAAAAAAAAAGGTGTGGTGCCATGTTGATAAACAGGTTTTAGGGGAGCATCTGGACAAACTGCCTTGCAGGGGGGGTAAATGCCTATGATATACTTCCTAAACTCAGTGAAGGAAAATGCTATAGATCAAATTATCTTATTTACGGCTAATCCCAGGGATGTCATGGTCTCAGATAACATTTTGTTCTTATGCACTTATTGTCAGGAAGAAGCGGGATCTGAGTAGACTGCAGTTACTAACAAGCCTTCCTCTGACATCTCCCAAACTCCATGCTGCCAGGATAGTAGGCCTTAAAGAACATCAGTGTGATTTGTTTGGGGTGTGCCCTGCACCAGGACTCCTGCCTCCTTCCCCTATAAATCACCAGCCTCTCCTCTGGGGGTGAAAGTCTAGTTGAGAAATGAAAAAGAAACACAAAACAAAAACAGAGAAGAGCACATCCAACACTAGATGACAAATGGCTTGTGTAACATTTCATCCCTCTGGAAGGACCGATAAAAGCTGTCTGGTAGCTCTCTTCCATGGAAAGGACAGTAGTAACTTCACTAAGCTGAATTTAAGAGGGGAGAAAGAGTTCTTTTATAGAAATGTGATAAGCACCTAAGACATTATTTTGTGAAAAAGGAATCAGAGATAAAAAATGCCCCCTAGTCAAAAGTGTTGGCTAATTCTGGGTTGTCTGACACACTAGATATTCTGTAGATAGAGGGATAAAAGGCCAAAACAATATGCCTGCATGACTAATGACTTCAAAATGCTGCCATTCTCTCTGGTCTTGGTCCTACACAACCTCTTAGGCAAAGACACAATACTGCCCTCTTTCATTATTGCTCTTTCAAGACCAATTTTGTCTACCTCGAGAATACATTGGAAAAACCAGGATTTCATCATCTCTTCACTTTTGATCAGAATTTTCATGAACTTACATGTCGAACGTACAAGTCAACAGGATGCACTAACTAAATGTCGAACTGTAAATGCTAGGCTTTGCACTGGGACACTGTGATCAGAGAAATGAATAAAAAGAAAATGTAGCTCAGAGAAAGACATAGAGGATATTCTGGGAAAAGATATTGTAAGTAGGACTGTGCCAGGAGGTCAGCTGGAAGTTTAAAGAAGACCCCTGGCCTCCTTCCAGAAATTGAGAACCTTTATCGTGGAGGAAATAACTCCTGCCTCAGGATGAAATGAGTAGGAGTCAGGAAATTCCATACATCTTCTTGATACTGAAAATGTACTGCTCCTTGTACTGCTTGACTCTGAACATCAACTTTCCAAGCTTTCCTCTTTCCTAGTCTTAACAGTCACATGTGCTGGGGTTTGTGTGGCTAAGTGAGTGTTCTACTGCCATTTAACACTGAAGACACTAAGACTTTTAACATTAAATGTGGGTCCCACAAAAGTACTGGACTCACATTTTGAATCCAGAACTTCTAATACTCTAGTCAGAAGTCAACACCAATCCATGTGCATATGCGTTTGAAACTTCCAGCAGCTCCTTGGGAGAAAGATCACACTTTCTACTGCCATAAGGAGCTGCAGGCTCAGAAAATCACAGTAGCAGTTCTATCCTGTTCTACAGGATCACTTTGAAGTAGAAATGGTTTGATGGCACTGAGTTTTTGCTTTCTCAGAATTGATTGTTTAGTAATCTCTATTCTAAAAGTAATTCTGTAATCTTTAATCTGAAAGCTATTCTTCTAAGTCACAAAGAAGTGTCTTTTTCTGGGGGAATTTATTCCAGGATTCTTATATGACTTCAAAATAACTTTCCCAACAATCAGGCCAATGTCTCTTGCTTAGCTACAGACATCTAGCTCCTCAGGGATGGTGCCCCCCTCCCCACTTCACGTGGCAGGCTGTGTCACTCAACATGTATCTCAGGCTATACTCCAGTCTTTTCCTTTTGGAAGAATAATCTTTCTCTCTAGGGTCCCAGTACTTCTGCTATCAGCCTTCCTTATCTGTTTTGTTCTTTTATTTTCTATTAAACCAACCTCCATACCATCAAGGTGATTCTGAGTCATGATGACTCTATAAGACAGAGAAAAGTCTCATTTTTCTCCTAAGAAATAAGAGGTAGTTTTGAACTGCTGACCTTGCAGTTGGAAGACCAGCATGTAACCCACTATGCCACCAGCACTCCAATGCATATTGTACTATATGGAGTCATAGTCGCCAATTTTCACACTCTATTCATGGTATGTCTAGTATAGAAATTTGGATATTTCAAGATATATTTGCAACATGGATGAAAATTATATAATGATAATTCAATTATTCTTGTAATTTCTGGTTTTCATTTTATGTATGATGTTCCATTCAGGATTAAACACACACATAACAAACATCTCACTCTTTGACCAGTATTCATATGGCTATTTTCTCTGCCCCCTACCCTTCTTGAGTTTCTATCACTTTTACTGTTATTCTCTTAGCACCTTTCATTCACTCTGTTCATTCTGAGATGTGCCATTTCTGGCAAAAGCTGCCGATTAGAAATAACATTTTCTAAGATTACAAAACATCACAGGTTCTTTGGATGGATGTGTCAAATGCATTCAACTAACAAAAAAAATCTGTCTTCCTTTCTCTCCTATTTTCAGCCTGGGTAAGAGGCTCTCACATGGAAGAGCCATTTAGAAAAGACAGGTTTTCTTAACTTGGCTTTCCATTTTAAGAATTCAATTAGAACAGTCTTGGAAAAACAATTTTTTTATTAGAGAGAAGAGGTAGGATTTTAGAGACAACAATTTAGGCTTTATAAGCACCCAGGCCTGAAGCCTGACCCTGGCATTACCACATCCTAATTTTTTGGCATTTTATCCTTTCTAAGATTCAGATTCCTCACAATAATAGCAATCTCACTGTAGTTTATTATAGCCTAAAATTTAAAAATGATATTTTGAGTAAAAAATATATAGCTAGATATAGATATATATAAAATCCACTAAGCTATCAGGGCTCCCAGAAGAAAATATATAAATATATTTTAAGAGCGCTCCTAACAAACAGTGGTATTCAGACTCAATTTATTTTCCTAATCTTCACACATGAACACAAAGATTCACTCACAAAGCTATGTGGTCTGAGAATTCCAACAAATGGAAATTATATAAATAGGAAAATACAAATCCATCAAGGTAGTATTCTTCTGTCATGGAGCTGGAGTCCATGAAGAAACATGCAGTCTCCCAATTGAGGAAGACTCACTAACACGCTGCGGTATGCCGGTAACACAACCTTGTTCAAGGAAAGCAAAGGGAACTTGAAGCAATCGTGACACGGGACAGTTATCAAAATTCCCTCCTGCAGCCTCTGGAAATGTTTAAGATAACCACCGAGAACCAAGAACAAGAACAAAAAAACAAATCACTGCCAATGAGTCTATGTCCACTCACAGGGTAGACCTGTCCCTATGAATTTCTAACTTTCACGATGCACAGCAGTGCAGAGCCCTGTCTTTCTCCCTCAGAGTCAGCTGGAGACCCTGTGCAACTACAGACCTTGTGGATCTCAGCCCAGTGCTTAACCATTGCGCCACCAGGGCTAAATTCCCCCCTGATCCCTCTGTAAACTCCCCTGATTAATGTGTCCCAACAAATCAATCCAAATAGCTAAGAGTGGGTGTGCAACCAATCACTGCCAGCATGCATGCCCTGCAGTCTGCTTGCCTCCTAACCTTGCTATGCCCAATCAGAGTTTTGTAACCTAGTTCTTTGTACTTCCCCAATTATTTTTCCTGTGGTCATCTATGTGGCAGGCAGGTTTTGGTTTCCCTCAGCAGCCACCTTTGGAATTAGTGTCGCTTCAATGTGTGGAGATTAAAGGTGAATGCTGAATCATGTGACTGTCTCCCTGTGCTTTCAATAAATCTTTGGTTTCACTTTAACAGAGTCTGAGAGTTTCACTCCAGGATATCACAGGACAGGGGCTCAATGTCAGCTGAAGAGCTGTGTAGCAACTTCATGTGTTTAATGATTGTAGTTCATCCCACATGGGGACAATCTTTTTGCTTTATTCTTGATCACACAATGAACTATAAACTCAAGAGTAAGCCCAGGCATATGTATTCTTTTGTTCATAGTGCTTAGTAGGTGCTCAGCAAATGCAAAATGTTAAGTGCTATTGGTCTGTCTTGCTTTAATCCTAAGACTCAGAGTGCTGTCTGGGAGGAGATGAGGCAAAATCAGACAGGTAGGAGGAGTGAGAGGGAGGCAGGGAGAGAGAAATTCCCTCTCCAGACCAGTCACTTAAGTCATGAAAAGAGAGACTTTTCCAAGGGCATCTTCATCCAAAACTCTGCCTTGTGGGTCCTCCCTTCTTCTCCTCCCTGGCAGTGCTGCTCCTTCCACATCACTGTGTGTGTCCTCATCCCACTGTTTAATGATCCATCCCCCTTCCCAGCCCGTCTTCCTCTACCATGCCCCTGCTCTTGCAGGGTTCTCCTTTGGACTCCCGGTCACACGGTATAGAATGTAATTACAGACCAGACTGACTCCTCCGGTCCCAGCATGCTGAGGTTACTCTTTTAATTGCAGTGAGTTCTTTTAAATTCCTGCTTATTTTTAATTATGGATGCCTGAAGCTGGCCTACCATGGTATCTTGTTTCACTCTGAAGGAAGAAACAAGCCCAGGAAAAAAGAGAAGAAATATAAATCGGGTTGTCATGAAAATTGCTCCCTTGACAGAGACAGGTGGGCAGGAGAGGCTCAGCGCTGCTTTCCTTCCAGGTGACACTGCCCTGTGAGCATGCCCAGCTCCACACTGAGAAGAGATTTAGATAAAGATGGCTCATTATACAATAGTTTGCGGCTCCATAAGCAGATCAGTAACTCAACTCCCTTGCCCCTGTTTATGACTCCTTTCGGAGAGTTTGATTGGCAGGAAGGCCCTGAAAGCAACACTTTCATTTTTAAAAATCTTATGCCTTCTGGATACCTAATTCTTCAGCCAGCCATCTAAGACAAAAACCCTTTCAATAAAAACTTCCCAGCAGCGACTATCCCCATGTGTGAGGATCTTCTCTCCACGTTGTGTCTGCGGTTGCTGCAGGCAGACCCTTCTTCGCGTACTTCCGAATAGCCTGCTGTCGCTTTCAGCACTGCAAATCTGAGGATGCTTCAGAAAGTTTGTGGAAGAAATTCTATTAGCCTTGTAGTCTGTTTCCCCACAAACTTCTGAAGCACCCTCGTATGACTTTAGTATCACACCAACTTTTAATCACCACAAGACAGCCAAGTACTTAAGTCTACACTTGCCATATTCTTACTGCTGAAATGGACTCCTTCTGAGCCTATGAAAATTGGGTGAAGTGGCTTTTGCAGTTTCTACTAATTAGTTGACCTCCCTTGCCTCTGTTTCATCTTTCTGCTGGGAGACATCCTGAGGGTGCACAGGGTGGAAAGCTATCTCATGTTGACCTAGTGTCTCGTTGGTGCCAAGCTGATATATTCTACATGCTATTTCCAGAAGTCAGAAGCTCCTCAATATTTTCTCATCCCTTAGGTCATTGGCATTCTCGAACTAACATGCTGCTGTCAACACTGTGCCCTAATTCTACATACTACCCCCTCAAAATTCTTATTCTTTACACCCCTTGTCCTAGTATCTACAAGTGATTTTCCCATAATTATCTCTTTTGTAACTACTGTGCTTCTGTTTTCAAGGGTAGAGTATGGGAGCCTCGCCTTTCATCTCCATATCTATTCAAACATTTTCTCTTCCTCCTTCAAAATCTTGCATCTTTTAAAAGTGATACCTTTGGGTTTTATGAACTAAGTATCTTCAGTGTTATTATCCACTAACTATCTGTCTCCTCATCCGTTCCTTTAATTGGTGATTTTAATATCTTACTTGCTAATTTTTCTTCATCAGCACTCATTATCAGTGATTTCAAGATTAATTATATGGCCCATCTAATATTTGTCCCTCTGTGGGGCTTAAATCAGGTTCCAGTGATGTTTCCTCCACCCAATCTCAGACCCATTATGTACGCTCATTCTACAACCTTGCCAACATCAGTAACCATCCAAAATTCTGAAACTACCTTTTCCTTGACAGCTCCATGACTGATCTCTACTCCAGCCTCCATGCAGCTCATTAAAATTGCTGATCTTTTCTTCCTTGATTTCTGTCCATTGTGTCTCTTCTTGTTCTTTCTTCTCTCCTTATTTCCCTTAAGTATCACTGTTCAATGATACAATCACTGCTTTGCAATCATACTTTAATTTTCTTCCCTATTAGCCTGGCTGAATCTTATCCAAAGTAAATCTCATGACCTGTGGACACTGATTCTACACTTGAGTCACTAAACACTCTCACAGATAAACACAGCTTTATGATTCATCTAATTTTACATGTATGACTTTAAATCTCTGTAGGGCTTTTATATGTTACAGGATGCTACTAACCACCCCTACTACTATTACTACTAACCACCTCTCTGACTGTAAATGATATTTAAAAATCCCTCACAATCTTAATATACTTTACGTATCTTGCTTCCCACTCACCAGAA
Organism: Nesogale talazaci; assembly: GCA_004026705.1. Taxonomy (NCBI): domain Eukaryota; kingdom Metazoa; phylum Chordata; class Mammalia; order Afrosoricida; family Tenrecidae; genus Nesogale; species Nesogale talazaci. The sequence goes on from PVJH01005023.1 coordinate 66,144, forward strand.
GAAAATTGTTCAAATCAAGTTCTCCTTCTTTACTTTTACTGCTTAAGGCTTGATGTAGCAAATAGAGACAAGTAAATTGTATCAAATTGCCTATTGAATCACCCATAAAATTACACTACAAATAATTTTTGTTTACTAGGGACAGGGGTGAACAAAAAAACGAAGATCTTTTCATCTTGAATCTTATTTTCTACTCAATGTGAGTATGTGTCCTCTTCTACTATGCTGGATTGTCCCTTTCTTCTCTCACCTGACACTAACCTTCCATTGAGTTTCTATATCCAATTCCCTCTGTTCTCCTTGGGAATTTACTCCTGCAATGATGCTTTGCACTGCTCAGCAGCAATTTTCTACTGGATTATTTTTAGTATCTTTTAATGAAACCTAAAACCAACATAAATGCCTTCTAGGTCCACACTCTAATTGTATTGCTCACAATTATACTGGCTTTCAAAACAAAACATCTTCGAAGAATTATTGCCAGGGGATTGTTTCAACTTCCCAGCTTCAAATTCTTACCTCAACTCAGTTTTACTGGCACTGACATCTAGTTGATGCTAACTCATTGAGACCCTAAAACACAGAGTGGAACTACACTTGTGGGTTCCCAGGATTTTCAATCTTTAGCATACTAGATTGCCTCGTTTTTCATCCATGGAGCAGCTGGAGTTTTCAAACTGTCAGCAGCCCAGCACAAAACCTCCTACATCACCAGGGTTCCCCTATCACTCTATTCTGCCTTCCCACTCACCCCCCAAGTTTTTATCATTTTCATTAGAGATATTACAACAAGCAGATCTTATCAATTTTTCAATCTTTATATACGGAAATTTTCATGGGGAAATGGAAACAAAAGCACTGTAGAGGGGGGGCACCACTACCCCCTGATGAGAGTAGGAGGCCCAACCTTGCTCCTGGAGAGCTGCTGCTGAATTTGAACTGCCAACCCTGTGGGCCACAGTCCCGCACACAACCACTATACCGCCAGGACTCAGCCCAATAAAAGCATTTTATATCTATAAATAAAACCAACACAGACCCTTTCTAGATCACATATACCCTCTAGTTGGTGCCTCCCCATTGCATTCCCTTTCAAAACAAGACTCCTTCAGGGAAGTCTCCAGAGGTACTATTTCTACTCTCGAGTTTGACCTGGTGCTCCTAGGTCACATGAATCTTTCTAGGAAGCTTGGGGAATTTCTCTGGGAGGAAGGTGAAGAGCATGAACTGTGGATATAGACTTCCTAGATTTAGCCCTTAGTTTTGCTAACTGTTCAACAGACTTTGGGAATATTATGTAGTCTTTCAGTATCCTACTTTCTTCACCCGAAAAGTGAGCATAAAAAGTGAGTATGTCCCTTAGATTTGATCTGAAAATTTAAAAACTAAATATATAGACAGAGCACTTGGAATTAACACTAGCTTTTGATTTTTTTTTCAAAATGAAACAGTGCCATTGAGTTGATGTGGAACTGTCGTGTCGTGGTTACACACTGGCTAGCTAATCTGGGCAACAGTTTGAAACCACCAGATGTTCTGTGTGGGAAAGATGAGTCTTATTACCCCAGTTAAGAGTTAAAGTCTTGAGAATAACCTGGGGCAGTTCTACTCTACCCCATAGGTCAGAGTCCCCTCTATGGCAGTGAGTTTTATTTTTATTTTTAAGCTACAACTCTCATTAGGACTACTATTACTAACCATCTCCTCCCCCCACTCTGACTTCCTCTGTTCCATCTCTCTCCCACACTTCTCTTCCCACTTTGGAAAATATCCACCCTTCCTGATTTAGTACGACTACACTAACTCTTCTCAGTTTCATTTGGGGGTCAGTTTCAATCTCTCCTCCTTAAAGACGTCTTTCTGGCTAGCTATTATAAATGGCATACATTTTTTTCTCTGAGAGTGTTTTCTTATTTGTGAAGTTAAGTAGTTTAGACTCAAATTCTCACAGTGACAAAAACATGGACATTTGAACAAGAAAATCCTAGCTTTAAACTTCTGGCGGTGTCCCCTACCAGATATATGACCTTGAAAAACTCTTGAAAACTATTCAAAGATCAGATGCAGGTAGTAAGTCTGATAAACCATAGAGAAAGCTAGCAGAGTCTGTTACATTTGGACACTCTGGAAATTCAAGCGTTTGCTCTCTTTGTCTGCTCTGGGTTATAATAAGCAATGTTCTTTGAACCCAGTAGACCATTGCTAAAAATGTGTAGAATGAGTGAAGCATATGTAAACTTAGAGTACAGAAATTCATTTTTCTTTTGTCTTCATTTCAAGGCATAACAAGGTCCAAAGGACAATCTCAGTGCTTGTTCAGTCCAAAGCCTGAATGTATAAAGCTAATTAAAATAAAGACACAGAGAATAAAAAGAACCTTATTGAGTAAGGACATCAAAGGGCACAAGATATTTGTGCTCAGAAGAAAGAAGTGTACTCTGAGTTCTTTTTCCCCTCCTAGCTGGTGCTGTGTGAGAAATCCAGATGCGAGGGAGGAGCAGCCAGAGCTCCCTTCATGCTCCCAACAACCAGGTTGTTATACATGTACAAGAAACTTTAGGGAACCTAAAATACCCCTCAGCTATTTCAAGGGTCTTTCGCTGCTTCTTTGATACTGTCTACTTCAGGGAGAAAGGGGGTTACATTGCACAAATTCGATTCTTTGATAGCTATTCCAGAATATATAAGCTTCACAATAAAACTCAAAGTAGGTAGTGCTGGTGACAATTTGCATCCCTAGTTTTACTATGTGTCAAACAGTCAAGGCATGTTTCATGCTATATCTCAGTCTTTAGTCATTCACAGAGAAAAGATGAATGTAGACTGTACAGATAAGGGGACTAAGGTTTAGGAAAGTCTGATGGTGCTCTCCAGAAGGAGGTAGACTGGCAGTAGGAAAGTAAATCTACTTAACTTTGTGTGTGTTTCTTTGGATTGCGATAGCAAAGGTACACAAACTTGGTAGCTTGCATCAACAGAAATTTGTTCTTTCCTGAGTCTGGACCCTAGAGGTCTGAATTCAAGTGTCAGCAGAGCTACTCACTCTTAGAAAGCTCAAGGAGAAGATTTTGTTCCTGTTCCCCCGATTTTGGGTAGCCTGGCATTCCTTGGTTGTGGTGGCAAAACTCTAGTTGTTCTGTTTTCACATAGAGGCTGTTCTCTGTGTCTCTGTCTCTTTTCTAATACGGACAATAATCTTACTGAATACAGGCTGAAGATCTTCCAGAATAACATCATTATTAAATACATTTTCAAATATGATATTTCCAAATAAGTTCATATTCATTGATGTTCCATAACAGACTATACAATTCAAACCATGAACCAGGTTGATTGAACCTGAAAAGAATTATGGACCTTCAAACAGAGACTGTACCTGTCTACTTATATGCAGCACCTTATCTGATTTATTTTTCAATTTAGGATAATTGAAAATGTTACAGTTTCTCGATGAACCACCAGAACATTCTCTCTCGCGTGCGCGCTCTCTCTCCCCTCTCTCTTCTCTCGCTCTAGGGGCTTAATTCCTGTTGATCACTATATTAAAAGACTTTGATATCTCATTTTTAACTGAACATATGATGCTTTTTCCCATCAAAGCTCAGAAAGATAATGGTAGGTATATTTCAGCAGATGGAGAAGAAGTTGAAATTCTAGGTGAGAGATAAGAAGGAGAGGTTGTAATACTGAATGAGATCATATATGTCATAACCTGGAAAGTTGCTGCCTTTTCTATGTTCACTTTATCATTATCACTATTACAGTTATTTATTTAAATGTCATGAACAACATGGCATTTTCCTAATTAGAAATGATAATTTCTTCCTTAGGTCTTCCAAAGGAGTGGATTTTTCTTCCAATACTCAGCAATGTATACCTAACACACATATCTTGGATATATTGTGGGCTCAGTTCTAGACAATCACAATAAATAGGATAGTTGAATAAAGCAAGATATAATTTTTTAGTGCGCCAATGCATGTAAATATTATATTTACACAATAATACAGACTTTAAAATAGGCTGCAGTGTTACGAAATAATTTGAAATGCTGTGAGAATTACCAAAATGTAACAGAGTCATTAAGTGATCACATGTTATTGAAAAAAATAGCTTTGATAGATTTGCTATATGCAGAGTTGTCACATGTCTTCTTTGTTTATCTGAAGTGAATTAAAGTGAAGAATACCTATAAGTAAAACATATGTCTTCTTTTGTCTTGTTTTTATATGAATGTATTTTACTTGAAGGATGAGATTAGCATCTGATTAATATATTTCCCCTTATTACATGTGGAACAGGACTGATTACATAGTAATTATCATTACTGTAGACCTAAGAAAGAAAGGAAAGGAAAAATAAAATAAGAGAGGAAGGATGGTAGGAAGAGAGAAAGGAAGGGAGAGAGAGAGAAAGGATTAAAAAAAGAGGCAAGATAGCGCCAGCACGAGGTGAAAAAAAGAGAGAGAAACAGAGGGGGGGGGATAGAAAAAAGAGAAATAAAGGCTTACACTGCTTCCATATACTTTTTAGACCTATTAGGTGGCCTCTGACTAATAATAAAAAACTTAAAGATGATAATAATAGAAACAATAAAAATCCAATCATGCAAATCATTACTTAGATAATAGTAATAATAATAATAATAAACATATATGAATGCTTTTGTGGCAGACACAATTTTAAATGCTTTTCCTCCTATTATCTAATAGTCTTATCTACATTATATAGTAGAGGAAATCAAAGTTTAAAAGCTAAATATTGTGCCTGGGATCACACAGTTAATAGCACATTTTAAGATTCCAGAGTCCATATCTGTAATACCATAAAATTTCCAACTCTCCCCTGGTTCTTCAGGTCTTAGATGTTTGGCAACTTTATTCAAAAAGTCTCAAAGCAATTATATCATCTGATACTTGTAGCCTAGCAGACCACCTTCCACTGGCAAGACTGTGTGTACACTTATCCTATAGGAACGGACAGTCACAAGAGTAGAGGTTCATGTCCTTGTCTTGGAATACAAGCTTCTCCTTTTGGCTCTTGTATACTTATGCGTGGTCTAAGAGATAATAATACACAACTTACCTAGAAGCACACACTAAAACATTGACAAATGCAGATTGGACAAATTCATGATTCAGTAAGGCTACCACTAGGATGTGTCATCAACCATGTGAAAAAGACATTAAAACTAGGTGAAATGGATTATCCATTAGTGCCCAGGGAGAAAAGAAAAACATAATGAATGCAGACACTTGGGAAAGCATCCCTGAAATGATTTTACTGCTGAGATAGAATTCTGTCTATCCTCTCGCTTGGTGGGAGTCTCTCTAGCACAATGCCATTTTGAACATTCTGATTATGCTGTCCAAGATTTACTGCCCAACTGTCACCATGTAGTAGTCATTATGTAGTGGTCACCAAGCTCTTCTTTTACAAAATGAAAAAAATGGAACCTATTTTGAGCCATTCTGAAGGTCCTTCAAACATATTTACACAGTGTGAATGTGACTAACATGGGAAAAACCTATCAGTCTTCAGACCTTGTCAGAATTGGATCAAGAGTAATAAAGAGTATAGAGGAGCATATTTTCTCTCTAGTTCCCCTGTAAACCAATTCTACATTTAGATAGATATAATAAACTTTTTGTCCCTTGGATGTGACTATAAAAAGAATGTGTCATATGACACAATAGATGAAAGAAAACTCTGGAACTGGAACACCCAGTCTGAATTCTGGAATTGATTTTGACTAGATGTGTGTGCTTATTTAAATTATTTAATGCAACTGAGCCTTAATTCCATCCTCTATAAACTGTGGGTAATTACATAATAACCTGATTTTTAAAGAGAATTCTTATGAATATTAATTATAACAACAATTAAGAATTTCTCATTTTTGCTTCTATGAGACTTAATGAGTATATACTGATATCTTAATCATTATCTTTAAGTATCAATTAGACATAGATTGAAGGAAGAACCCTCCATCTCTTTCTTTAAATTGGACCTAAATATTTCTTCTTCCCTATTCTATTTGCCTCCCTTTCCTGCTTCCCCCACTTCTTTTCTCCCTTCTCCCTTCCAAGGCCAAGTTATAAAGAAAGCCCTGGGAAGTTACTCTTCTAGCAATTTCAGCATCATAAAGAATAATATCTGAAATTAAACATCGTGGAGAATGAACTGAAGAGGGAAAGGACTGGAGGCAATGAGTCATTAAAAGACTATGATTATCATCATTATCATTGGGATTTTCTAATGGGAATAATGGTGTTTTAACTTAACTCATCTTCACAGTGTGATACCTTAGAACCATGATTTATCCTCAACTTATTTCCTATTTCCACCCACTCGTCTAGGCATTTTCTAATCCTTTACTATCTAATTTATTAAATGTATCTTCAATCTTTTCCTTCTTCTTTTCCTGATGTTACTGACATTTTGCACCACTTGTGTACATTTCCTTTTCTAGAACAGTTTTATTGTTTTACTACAGACTACAGACAAGTATCACATAATTCAATCATTCAATCACATCAAAAGAGCTGTACAATCATTAGATTGTAATCAATTTTATGGAGTTTTTTTCCTTTTGGTATTCATTGTTATTATTATATTAATTGTGGCAAAAATGTATACTTCAAAACATACTCCAATTCAACATCTACATGTATAATGACTTCGGTGACATTGATTATCCTCCTTGTGTAGCACAACCATTATTGATATTTTTTTCTAAAGTATTCCATCACCATTGAAATAAATTCAATGTCCCCAAGCAAAAATCCTTCCTCCTTCTTCCATGGTAAGCATTGGTCAACTCTTGTTTCTTTTCTTTTTTTATAGATACTTTCTTGATATAAAATCCACACCTCATGCAATTCCTTAGTTAAATTGCCTTTCAAGACTTGCATCACAATCAGTTCTTCTGTTCCCTACATTTATTGTTTGCTCCCCAATTCCTCTCTCCCTCACCATCGCGGATCCCAGATGAACCACTGCCTCAGTAATCTTCTCCATGCAACCATTCTTTCTGTCCATCGCAAACTGGAAAACTAACAAAAACAATAAAATACAGTAACAAAATGGAACAGAAAGAAGAAATAACAGCATATATGTGAAAAATAAAGAGTAAGAAAGAAAAGGCCACCAACAATATTTAAAATCCAGAGAATAAATTTCTGTTTTGGAACAAGTGGGAAATAATTGAGCCCAGCGGAAATTTTGGTTAAATCAAGGAGTCAAGTGACCAGGTACCAGGTTATACTCTAACTTGATTCCCATAATCAAGTTTGCAATCATCTCTGTCTAATAGTAATGCTGTCTGAGTTCCTGGCTTCTGATCAAAGGGATCTACCAGAGGCTTAATCTGAATCAGTACTCTGCAAATCAATTTGGGGCTCCTGCTGGCCTCCATAGCTGTCTACAAACTGGGTGTTCACAGTCTACACTCTGATTCTTCTCCCTTCATCATATTTGGATTTGCCATCATTTTTGAAACATGTAGATTTGTATGAGTCTTCATCTTCCTTCTCTTTTGTCTCCTGCTGCCATTATCACAATATTCCACTCATTTTATACACTGTAGTCAATGTGATCACTAAGAAACAAAAAAGTTATTAAGGTTTATATTCATTTTAAACTCTTTGATCACTCCTTATATCTTTAGAATGGAGGCCGATCTCTGCAACCTGGGAAATAATTGTTTTCTGACTGCACTCACTGTCATCAACTCATTTCCACTCTTAGCAAACCAAAAGAGCAAGGTAGAACTGCCTCTGAGGTTCTGAGACTGCACATCTTTAAAGGAGTACAAAGTCCCATCATTCTCTTGTGCAGTGGCTGGTGATTGCAAACAGCTAAACTTGAGTTCACAGCCTGACTTGAAACCACTATGCCACCCGCACTCCTCAATAGATTCCTCCAATCCATAGTCTACTTGTGCTGGTGAAGGTTTTGTGTCCATGTGGCTGGGTCAGGATTGTATGGGCTAAAACCTAACAATACCCTATGCTGAAACCCTCTTGATTTTGGACACTGCTTGTTTCTTGCTCACCTGGATCTTGCACCGTATTCATCTTCTAAGGCCCAGTTTCTTGGATGTGAGTCAATGGTGCACTGTCTTACCTGCTGCTCTTACCTGTTAACCTTGGATTCATTTGCTTCTGCAGTCAATATCCTGCCTCTGACCCACCATTCTTAAGTGCATCAGTTCTTCCAGCTAGCTGCATCAGGAGAAGCCGCCAGTCTGTCTGACCCATGAACTTGGGTCTTTACCACTTTTACAACCATGTGAGTCATTTTCTTGCTGTAAATCTTTCTATATACATAAATCAGGAAAAAGAGGAGGGTTTCTGTTCCCATAAAGTTATTCAAACGTACAAGGGCATGTCAACCCTGTCTTGAATGGTCATTCAGAGTTGGAATGGTCCTGATGGCAGGGAGTTTGTAATTGTTTGATTTATAAGGCTTCCGGGTACTGCTTCTCTAGAGAACCCAGTCTGTGACAGCAATGAGTCATTTAGCTTCACGCTTCTGAAACATTTCCTCAAAAAAAAAAAAACCCTCAAAAAACTGATTGTAAATTTTCTCATAGAGAGTGTAAAGTCTTTAGAAGAAGAACTGACTTTAGTCATAACTCTGTGTTTGCTCTGATTCCTTCAATTCCAACAGGAATCTAAAATTTCTCTCCACATTTTCTGTACTGGCTGAAATACTTTGCCCTCAAAAAGTTCCTCTCATTTCAAAGCTTTGCTCCAAAGACTTCCGTCTTCATGAAATAGGTAAACTAATAGCAGGAAGATCTCTTTTTTCCTGTATCTTAGAAAAATCTTGTCTCTCTCTTTCCACATGAATGCAAAATGGAAACTTAGCAAAAAATTATAGCATGAAAATTCACACTTATCCAATAAAACATTTGTGTCCAATGACAGCTTATAGCCATCCTCATCCTTTTCTTTTCTCAAGCATCCAGTTCAGAGTTGGACACGTGGTATTGCTCTGGTCATGCTTGGGGATAAAGATTGCTTTCAGCAGCCCCTCCCTCATCTTACTTTTGGTGTTGGTAATATTGAAGTCCTATGGTATAAGGCACACTGGCTCCATCTATGGCACTTCCTTAGGGCAAATGCACATGGTTTTATATCCATGCCTTACGATTAGACATAATGGGGGTCACTGAGTGTAAATCATTAGAGCTATAGTTTAAGTGTTAGGGAACCTGAAGAATGAAGTGTGAAATCATGCGAAGAGGAAGGAGGAGAAGGGGGGAAATAGATGGGGAGGGGAGGGATAAAAGGAAGGAAAGAATGAAGGAGGAAAGAGGAAAAAAGCCAGGAAGGAAGGGACTGAAGTCCTTATAGTCTAAATTCCCACTAATAGTAACAAAAGAAAACTCAATCCCTTGTCTGTGTGATTGAATAGATAAGGTAAGGGAAAACAGAAAAAAAAATCTCGAAAAGGCATTGAATATAAGAAGGTTTGATAGGCAATAGGAACAGAGTTAATTTCTTCTCCGGGTAGTGATGGAAATAATGACTCATATTTGGGCAATATAATCACTTTTTCATCATTGCTTTTTCCTCATCACTCGTGGTATCTTGCACTTGCATACACTTTGATAAAATATGCCTTTATAGCCACTTTCTTCTTTTTAAATGGCACTGGTATAGCGGTTAAAGTGTCTACTGCTGACAAAAAGGTAATTCCAATTATTACCATCCCTGCCTACTTCTCTTGCTTCCATTCTGAGTTCCTACACCTCTGGACGAACAATTTACTCGTTTCATTGCAGAAATCTCTAGAGAAGTTGGCTGAGGAGGAAACATCAAAATCATGTTGTGGATGATATTCTGCACTTATCAAGCCACTTTTCAACTATAATCAAGGATGTATCTTTGCATCTCCTATTTGCCTCTATATGCTCAGCAGATGAGCAACCATATATTTTTAAAGTCTATTTTTCAAGTTACCAAGTGGAAAATTTTAAAACTAGCTTACTAATATTATTACAATCCCTATTTTTTCCCTCAAAAAAGGAGGAGCAAAGAGAGATGGGAATGTGATGGGGACGTGGTTAACTCAGTCATGTTTTTTTATGCTCTCTGCACACTCAGCCTAAGGAATATTCATGCATCTTGTAATAATACCCTGTGTGCAAGAGACTTCATGTGAAGATCTAGAGAGATGGAAAGAGCAGGAACATCAACAAGTAGATTCTGCACTCTTAAAAATCCTGTAGCACTAAAGAATCTTTTATGCAAGAAGTTAGGAATGCAAGTATAAATAATTGCTTTAATTTCAGCCTCCAAAATTAAGTACATACTAGGAAAAATGTATTTCCTCCTCTCAAAAATGTTCTTAATTCGCTATGGCCACATTCTTAAATACTGACTTATAAAAGGATATCAGATGCTGGATGTAAATGGTGCTGTTTATTACCCTGACACAATAAGGGCACTTCCTCCCTTCCTTCTTCTCGATTCCCCTCCCTCCTTTATCCCTCTTCCTCCCATGCTCTTTGCTTCTTTCTTATCTTTCTTTCCTCTTTCTTTCCTTCTGCTTCACTCTTTCCTTCTTTATGAAGCATATTTTTATTGAATGCACAGGAAAAAGACAAATAGGAGTTGGAACTGACTCCACAGCACCTAGCAACTAATTAAAGAAACAATCCTCAAAATTCCCAAAGTGCTGTCAGTTTCTCTCATGTCATTTACATCTCTTGTTGAATTCTCTCCTCTAGCTTTCCAAGAATGCTTCCTTCTAGAAGCGTCCGAGAAACATTTGAGATGATCCAGAAAGCCAGTTGGTCTTTCTTATATACATATGATATCTCTTATTCCCCTCCTTTGGTTATCTAATGGCTGGGGTGTTTTTCCAAAATAGATTTAAATGGAATATTTCCAGTAATTGTAGAAACACTTTTGCCTTTTACCACTACAACCTGTACTAGTAATATCACAACTATCACTGTTATTATTAATCTTCCTTTTCCTTTTCCCTTCTTCCTGTTATAATTTTAATATCTTTGGGGGGTGGTCAGAATAAGACATGTAAAACATCTAATACTAGCTGGAGTCTGTTGTCAAAAATATCACCACCTTTCCTGTCAACTGAGTGAAAGAAAGAAAAATCAGGTGACAATCAACCCCCCTCCACTTTCTCATTCTTTCTTGGGTTTGGACTTTTTCAATTTTAGAAAAGGTTATTTACCTTGGCTTACAGACCACATGGGAAGGCTTGGATAACTCAGAGCTGCTAAACTATTTTCTAGTGCCCTACTCATGCACTTCTCTGGGGCTCCTTTTGAGCCCAAAGCAATCCAGACCTCTCTGGGACAATTACCAGTTTCATTCAGAAGCACAGCAGTGCATCCCATGTGCGGGCAAGCTCCAGAGGTTCTGGTACTTACAATCCTGGATAGAGTGACTGTCCTGAAAAGCCCGGGCTACCCCACCACCACCTCCCTCTGCACACTTTAGATGGGGAATGTACAGTCTCCCCTTCATTACTTGCCTCTTCATTAGTGGACTATGGAACAAGTCAGAGCTTTCAAACCTAGGTAGACCTTTCTGAAAGATAGGAAATGCTAATTTGTAGGAAATTCAAACTGATCCTATTCTGTAGAGAGTCTAACTCAGTAAAAAGGGAGAGGAGGCAGGCAAAATAGACAATTTTTGTCTTCTTTTTCTTCTTATCTTTCTTTTTTGTATCTTTTATTATTTTTCTTTTTTACTTTCTTACTTTGTCATTCTCCTTTTCTCAGGATTCATTCTCTCCTCTAGTCTATTGCTTTTCAAATGCATTTCCTAACATTTTTTTCTAGTGTCCCTCATTTGTCTCTTCTGTTTGTCCCATTAAAAAGTTGTCTAAAGTTTGCTGTTATTGTGAGTCAACCAGATGATTCTAATTCATAGCAAACCCATGTGCAGAGTAGAACTTCCCTGCAGTGTTTCCTTCACTGTAATCTTTACAGAAACAGAAGCATGGTGTTGCAATCACTATTGTTGTTACATGCCAAGAGCATTGACTTTGGTTCAGAAGCCTGTTGACAAGCCTGTAAGCAACAGTACAAATTGAGGTGCTACACACCACTCTCACAAATACAGTTATATCTGTGTTCTTTGTAACATGTACAGTGTCAACCCATCTTGAAACATAGCTCTCATTTTACTGAATCTGTATTTAACATGTGTGGTCTTTTTTCCAGCAACTGTTCTTCTGTGATAACATATCCTAAGTTCATTATAAAAAGCCTTATCATTCTTGCTTTTAACAAACATTCTGCCTGTTCTTCCCCTAGGACACATTTCTTGTTTGTTTGTTCTTCTGGAAGTACAAAATCATTACAATATTCCTCATCAACACTGCAATTCAAACACATTAATAATTCTGTGATCTTATTTACCAACTACCACAATCATGCTTTCATGAACATCTGCATCAAATGCCCCTTTGCCCTCAATCAAAGCAAATTTTTTTGCTGGTTAATAATTTAAATATATGGTACAGCAAATTTGCCTAATATTACTCATCATTTTATTTTCTGACTGAGATCTCCATGAGCCTCGATCATGTAATCAAACTAAATGAAACTCTTACCAATGTCAATATTTTACCCATTTATCATGATATTGCCAATTGGTCAAACTATGAGGATATTTATTTTCTTTACATTGAGTTTCCACTCACATTGAAGAATAAAGTCTTTGATTATCATCAGTAAGCCCTGTAACTTCTCTTGACTTTCAGGAAGCAAGGTTGTCTCATTTAGTTTTCACAAATTGCTAGTGGTCTTTCTTCCATTCCTGGTGCCATGTACTTCTTCATAGGATCCAGCTTCTTAAAGTACGTGTTCATCAGACAGACTTAATAATGCAGCCCAGAAACACGCCTTTTCCAATTTTAAGTCAGGCAGCAACCCACTATTTTGTTTGAATGATTGCTGCTCAATATAGATAAAGGTCGTACAAGAGCACGGTGAGTTTTTATGGAATTCTTATTCTTTAGGATGTGATTCATCCTTTGTTTTGATCAACACAATTAATATGTTGACTACTCAGTAGGTTTAAAATACAAATTATCTCATTGACCATATGCACTTAAATGTTATGACAACAAGGCATCTCATCTATATTATTGTTAGGTGCTGTTCAGTCAGTTATCCAATCCATAGTGAACTTATGTACAATTGAACAAACCACTATCTGTTTCTGCACTATCCTCACAATTGATTTTATGCTTGAGGCCAATGCAGCAGCCACTGTGCCAACCCCTATCTCTGAGGGCATTCCTCTTCTGCTCTACCCTTCCACTGAACCAAACATGATTTCCTTCTCTAGCTTAAACATGATAAAAGCATCTAAGACAAAGTGTTACCTCTGATATATACTCTAGTCACACATCCTCCAAGGCAGATTTCTTTGTTCTTTCAGAAGTCCATAGTACTTTCAATTCCAACACCACAATTCAAATGCATCAATTCTTTTGGTCTTTCTTGTACAATATCTAACTTTTACCTGCATATAAAACTACTAAATTACCATGGCTCAGGACAGGTGCACCTCAGTCCTCAAAGTAGCAACCTTGCTTTTCAAGGATAATAAGACTATATACTACATAAATATTATAACTTAAAAATGAAATGACTGAAGGGCTCTATATCCTGCTAATATTTATGCTTGTACAAAAACATGGGACGCTGAATTAGGGAAAAAGTGACATTTTACATCTTTATGAAAATTAATACTGACATCAGGAACACAGTTTAGTAATTTACTATGCCTCAAATCACATAATATATTATTCTTTGTTCTTTTAATTATAATTGATAAGTCCTCTATACAGCTAAGACATAAGATGGAAAAATTTATAGTTTCTCAAGTCACCTATTAATAGTATATATTTATTAAAGAAGATTTTAATGTAGAATGCACTATATTATCCAAAAATTGGCTCCATTTTTATTAGATATTAATCTATAATAAACTGTGGAAATTAATTGCCTTTATCTTTTTCTTTTTCATTAATATGCAAAATGTTAAGTTATATATGTCTTTAATATATCAATGATAAAAAAGGAATTCCTAGTTATTTCATCTAGTGTTTTAGAAGAGCTAATTTTGCTGTTCTTAGTCCAAAGTTAAATTCCTTCTACATTTAAAGAGATACAAAGGCGAGCTGAGCCCCAGTGGCGTAGTGGTTGTGTGCAGGACTGCAGCCCACTGGGATGGAGGTTCAATTCCAGCTCACGTGAGCAAAGGCTGAGCCTCCTACTCCCACTACCAGAGGGCAGTGATGCCTAAAAAAAAAACTAAAAAAAAAGATATACAATGGGTATTCTAAAATTCTCTCTTTCCTTTGTTTTGTGCAATGCAGATTGTTATTTTAGTTCCCTCATTCTACTTTGATATATGGATTAAATTGACTACATCTGTGAAAAGAAACTTGGAAAAGCTCAATATCATCTCTTAAAGCAAGCCTAAGATCTGACTGTGGAACACAACATTAGTTGTTTTATGCAAGTTCACATCAAACCTGAAGAAAAATTAAAACAAGTTCATCAGAGTAAAAAATCTGACCTTAATTATATCTCAACTGAATTTAGAAGTCATCTTAAAAATAGATTTGACATTTTGAAAGCTAATGACTGAAGACCAGAGGGGTTGTACGATGATGTCACTATCACCTATCCAAAAAAAAGTACTTGAAAAGACAAGAAAAAAAGTGAAGATCCAATTTGTTTTCAAAAAGAATACTGAAACTTGGTCTTGAATAGAAAACATAGTAAAATAAAAGAGTAAAAGAGCATATTTCAATAGACAACTTGAGAGACAAAGAAAATATTAAAAAAAAAACTGTGCAAAGACCTGAAGGTATAGATCCCAAAGAGACAAACACACGTAGTCTATCTCAAGGTGAAAGAAACAAAGAAATAAGTCAAAGTTTGAATGTCAATACTGACATATGATATGCACACAATATTGAATACTGCCAGGACCATCAAAATAAAAAGGAAGTAACATTCAACGTAACTCTATCAAACAGATTTGGTCACGGTACAAAAATTTAAAGATGTTATAAGAATTTAAAGAAGTCCTAAAAATTTATCAATAACGACAGGATCGGATCATTACAGAAGAAGGCATCCAGAGGGAATTAGTTTTCCGGTGCTCTTGTTGCCAGATGAGAAAATTAAGAGTTAAGGAGGCCAATATTGGGAGGATAGATATTAAAAATAGATTCCATGTACACTGGTCCACCACCCCTTCCTGTGTCTAAGACGTGAGACCCACAGTGTGATATATATCCCAAGGCTGCTGTTTAAAAGTGTTCATAATCACAGGCTTTCAGAGAGCATCTGAGAACTAGCCACAGATCTCACACAGGAGTTTGCCTCTTTGCCATCCTTCCTGCTCCTGTATTCTCGGCTTTGCATCTCCCCATCTCATTCAGGAATCGATGGACTACAGTGGCCATCCATTTCCCCCTCTTTCCAGGTCCACTCCTGCAATCTTGGGTAATGATAGATAATTAGATACCAGTTTGCAGCAATTGAAGAGCCCCTGAGATATTTACCCCTGACAGAAGGCAGATTCCCAGAATACAGCTTGCAGAGCTGTTCAGGAGAAAATAGCAATGACATAGGAATGCAGCTTGAGATAACTCAGATCCAGTCGGCCCCAAACCCAATGGGTTAATCTGGTCTCCCATCCCTGAGGTATGGGTGCAACTTTGAATATAAGCCACCAGAAACCTGCTTCATTAACATAACATGAGCAGAACAAGACAGGCAGAACTATAATTCCCAGAGCACAGTCTAGGGTTTTAACATAACCAAACAGGAAATGCCAACAGTTTCTGAAAATCATAACCCAAGCCCAAAACTAGCTCTATCAGTTTGGGACTCCACAGAGTTCATAAAGACTGAAAATTGTGGCAACACAGTCCAGACCAGTCCTGTGCCCATGATACAAGTCTGCTCAAGCCTGGCCCACTGGCACACCTAAAGAAGCTGGCCTCAACCAACCCTCTGAGGTCTCCAAACACTTCTAGTGACTGAGTCACCATGACCCATCTACACAGCAGTCTGACCCACCACCCCACAGGCCCCTCTTACTTGTCTCAGAGAGAAAGAGCTTGGCCCATCAGTCTTCTGGAAAGGTAGCACCAAGTATTTTCAAAATTGCACATGGACAACAACATACCTCAACAACCTCACCAAGGACTAGAGAAAAACAAAATGCAATAGTGAAAGAAGTCCTAAATGAAAAGTACTTATATAAGAAATAGACCATTATTTGCCACAAAAAGAAATCTTCACAATGCTGCTTGGAGTAATATAAGATATGAGGGAAGAAACCTTAAGGATGCAATGGTAGAGGTGATGAAGTCCATACACCAAAAGGAAATACAAGGACTAATGAATGAGATAACAGAAGCAAAAAAAACTAGATAACAGGCATCAAAAATAGATTATAAGTGGCAAAGAATCATATCTTCAATCTCAAGGAAAATCAGGAAGACTTCAACAAATGGAAAAGCAATCAAAGAAAATTATCAAAGAGACAGAAGCAAACCTGAGAACAATGACAGATGCTATGTGGACGAACAACAGTCAAATAATTTACCTACCAGAACAAGACACAACGAAGTCAACAACTAAAGTTGTAGGGGAATTCCTGGAAGCAAATTTCTCCACCTTAATGACTTAATCAACACCAAATAACCAATAAGAACTTATCAAGGCACAATATAGTTAAAAAAGGCGATCACATATAATGGTGTTCAGATAAGAATATGCATATAATGGTGTTCAGATAAGAATATGCTCAATCCTATGGGCAGAAACTATGAATAGGAGGAGAGAGTGTAGTAACATCTTCTGAAAGCTGAAAGTTTTAAAAAAAAAATGCCAACCCAAGTATCCTCCACTCTCCCAAACTACCTACTAAGGTAGAAGGTGAGGGAAGAGTCTTCCCAGACAAGGAAAAACTCTAAGAATACTCCATAATGCATAGAATCACACAGAAAGCCCTTGCTCACAGTAGAGGAATCTAACACCCAATAAACACAAGCAAGAAACTGCCACATAGCAACACATCCCCGTTCAAAAGTCAACATGCTGAAAACAGCACCAAGAGAACATTGCCTAAGATGAAAAAGAAAAAAAGAATGAAGTCCCCCACATAAACACAGCACACGGATATGAAGGGTGATTGGAAAACACCCAAAACAAAAGATATGCAATGAC
Organism: Nesogale talazaci; assembly: GCA_004026705.1. NCBI lineage: Eukaryota > Metazoa > Chordata > Mammalia > Afrosoricida > Tenrecidae > Nesogale > Nesogale talazaci. The sequence continues at coordinate 83,395 of PVJH01005023.1, forward strand.
AGCAATGGAGCCACAGGTGGTGGTACTAACAGTGAATATAAATGGCCTCATTTCGCCCATTAAAAGACAAAGGTTAGCAGACTGGGCCAAGAAACATAATCCATCAATGGGTTCCCTACAGGAGACATATCTTAACACGTTATAGACCAGATATTTTAAAATCAAGCAACCAAGTCAATATGAATGGGTGGGAGGTAGTCAATATTCAAAACCCATCTGCAAATTAAGAAAACTAGTGGTTGCAATTCTAGTCTCCAAAAAAATTGAACCCAATGTGCATAACATTATAAGAGAAAAGGAGAGGCACTATATAATGCTCAAAGATAAGTAGACTAGGACAAGTGAGAATAATAAATGTATATGTGCCTAATGATACACCTGTTAAATTTCTCAAACATGATATTCAAAGGCACCACAAAGAAACCACAGACTCAACAATCATAGTATATGATCTTAATACATTGCTATCAGAAAAAGACAAATGACCAGAAAAGAGTCTAAAGAGCTGAAAACTACAATTTGGTGGCTGAACATGATCGACACTTATAAAAAACTCCATGCAAATACAAAATAAATTTCACATTCTTATCAAGTACATATGGCTCATTTTAAAAATAGACAATATGCTGGGCCACAAGAAGAACTTGACTAAGTTCAAACACATGGAGATCACTCAGCCATCCCCCTTGAACCACCAGATCATAAAATGGGGGATCCACAAAAGGACAGCTAGAAAAACAAGGAAAAACAGTTGAAGGATGAATAATGATCTTTTGTGCTGTGAATGGGTACTGGTCCAGATTAGAGAGAAAATTAGAAAGTTTCTAGAATGTGAATACAATGTACCCAAACCTATGGGAAACAACAAAAGTAGTTAGCAGGGAAGTTTGATAGTGATTAATGCATAGGTGAAAAAAAAGAGATTTTCATGGATACAATCTTACAAAATCTCCAGCAACCAGAACAAAGTCAACAGATCAACCCTCTACAGCAAACTAATAAAAATCCTAAAAATCAGGGCAGAATTAAATGAGTAGGAAGACAAGAGAATGATGAAAAAAATCAAAGCAACTAAAAGCTGGTTCTTTGAGAGGATCAAGAGTCCTTTGAAAGGACAGACCAGTGGCAATCCACACCAAGGAAAGGAAAGAGCAAACATCAATAGTCAGGGTGAGGGATGAAGCCAGGAAAATCACATGAAATCCAATGACATAAAAAAGATAATCACAAATTAATATAAAAGTCTGTACTCCAATTAATTCCACAACAGGGAAGCCATTGACAAATATGCGTAAAAACAATCCCTCCGCAGATTATCCCAGAGAGAGATAAAAAATTTCAAAGAAGTATAGCAAAAGAAGAAATTGATATGGTTATCAAAAAGCTACCAATGAAAAGAACTCCTGGGAAGCACAGCACCTTGTGTGATGGAATTAGGTATCAAACATCAAAGAGCCAAAACAACAAAAAAATCACAATGATGGGAATGGGGGGCAGTGGGAGGAGTAGAGACCAAAAGCCCATCTATAGACATTTGGACAACCCCTTACAGAAGGATCACAAGAAAGTGATGAGTTAGTCAGAGTGCAACATGGTACCATTGAAACATACAGCTTTCCTCTAGTTCTTAAATACTTCCCTTCTCCCCACCCCCTCACCCCCGCCCAGTCATATGATGAATCCAAATTAAATGAAACCTTTAGCCATCTCAATTTTCATCAATGTTTATCATGATGATGTCTGTTGCACCATTATCGACATTTTCCTTGTCTTTATATTACTTTGAAATTCAAACTGAAGGGTGTAGTCTTTGAAGTTCATTAGCAAGTGCTTCAAGCTTTTCTGGATTTGAGCAAATAAGTTTGTGTCATCTGCATATTGCCAACTGTTCACAAGTCTTCTTCTTAATCTGATGTTGTGTTCTTCTTCCTTTGGTCCAAGTCTCAGATTATTTGTTCAGCATGCAGACCAGATCAGGTACACTGCTATAGATAATTGCTCACATCACAGGGGATCAAGGACATATAAACCTCTCCGTACCCAAAATGAGAGAATAGTGATATCAGGAGCATTAGGGAAAGGTGCGGGAGAAAGAGATAACTGATCACAATGATCTACATATAACCCCCTCGGAGGGGAATGGACAAAAGAAAAATGGCTGAAGGGAGATAGTGGTCAGTGTAAAATATGATGGAGGGAGGGTGGTATGAGCTCATACTAAGGGCTAAAACAGAAAGGAAATGTTTTGAAAATGATGATGGCAAGCTATATACAAATGTGACTGACACCATAGAATGTATGTATGGATTGTGATAGAAGCTGTAAAAACTTCCAATGAAATGATTTAACAAAAACAACACACACACAAAAAGCTCTTGGACTAAAAGAGAATTTTACCAACCATTCAGGGAAGAGTTGACACCAATCCTCCACAAATTATTGCAGGCCAGGGAAAAGTATGTAAAACTCCCAAAGTTATTCTATGAAGCTAATATAACTTTGATACCTAAACAAAGCAAGAAGTCCACAGGGAAAGAGAACTACAAACCAATATCTGTAATGAACTTAGATGTAAACATCCTTAGCAAAAAGTTTACCAATAGAATACAAAAGTATTTAAAGCATATTATCCATCATGTCAGGTGGGGTTCATTCCAGGATGCAGGGATGTTTAAATATCAGAAGCCCATCAACTTTATTTGCCACATTAACAAGAGAAAGCATAAAAACCACATGATAATATAAATAGATGCAGGGCATAAATGTCATTGCAACACAAAGGGGCAAGTGGAAGGGGAATAAGTGCAGTGGGAAGGGAGAAAAGGAAAAAATAGTCAGTTCCAAACAGAGCCAATTTGACACCCTCCCTAGAAGGATGTGCTACAGAGGACAACACTAAATCTATACTGAAGCAAACCAAGAAGGAAAGGGAGAGTGATGGATTAGACCTTATACTGGCATACAAAGCCCTGATGATGATCTCCCTGTAAGGAGCAGCGAAGGCACAGAGAGAACTGTAACGCTGTGGCAGTCACCTAATCTGGTGTCAATTTGAGGACTAAGAGTGTAGGTGTGAAGCCTGGCCTGTCAATCTGAGATGGCCAATTAGATCTTTGTGTGGGCATAGCTTTCTCCTGAGAATTCTAGTAAATCCAGCTGCATATCCCCATTGGAGATGAGAGACACTCCTCGGTCCCTTGGAGACACTCTACTGACAAGATACAAGACTGACTCCCTGAGAGACATTGCAGCTGACCAGACACATGGCAGCATGCTGATAGACCCTGAGTCCTGAACACTGAAGGAGCCAAGAGGCGACCCCTGCCAGTACTGAGATGCTTCTACCACCACTGGATACACAGGACGCCACATCTACTGGCCTGTGATTGTCTTGGTGTCATTGCATGCACCTCGTGAATCTGAAGAGGACTTTATAGATTGCAATCAGACATGTGGGCTACTATCAGACTTATGACCTTGGGGTGTTTTTCTTAATGTTCAATTCATCTTGTACAAACACCTCTTCCTTATATAAATAAGTATGTCTATGGATTTATTTCTCTAGTCTGTCCAGAATAACACAAAGGTTGATGATAGACAGACATAATGTCCCCTTGCTGGAGCATACTGTGACAGGACAACACTGGGGACACATGACAGGAAGTGAGTCCGGTCTGACCCTCCCAGAGTGGGGTGAACCATGGAGAAACATAACGGATCAGCAACGGATCAGCAACAAAAAGGAAAAATTTCAACACCCGTGAGTAGCTCCAAAATTAGATTTCAGACTAGAAGGAGAAGTTCCTAGAACCCTCGGGACCAGTGGGGCAATAATTATAAAGGTCAGAAGACAAACCTGGAAATACGTACGTTCTTTCATTTTTTTTGCTAGTGTTTTTCTCTTTTGATTTGATCTTTTGTTTTGTCTCTATCGTTGTTTGTGTCTACCTATATAAAATAGGGATGGGAAGCAAACCTGAAGAGAAAGGAAGAAAATAAACTAATGGTAGTAGAGGGACTTGGGCGCATGAGGAAGCAGGGGAAAGGAGTGGTGTTCAAACAATTCTGTAGGTAGGGGAACAACTAGAGAATTAAAAATAAAAATGAAGCAGGCATAAAGATTATGGTGATGTTGAAGCAACAGCAATCTGCCTGAGAGGAATTAAGAAGAAGGGCAAGAACAGTGAGCTTGCTGGTGGGGCAGGAAGAACTAAAAGGAAATAGAGGAAAGATCTAGGAAACAAAGTTACGGATAGAGGTAGAAGATAGATGTGAATATATGTAAACATATTAATTCATAAAATAGAGGTATTGGCTTATGTAAACATATTTATATGGCAAGACATTGAGGAAGTAGGTGGGATTTGGACCTCTGATCATGTCCTCCATCAATGTTTATGAACCCCTTGTTCTAATAACGTGTGATGCTCACCCTCCTGTGACAATTGCTGAAGACAAAATGGGTGCATATGCAAACATGGTGAAGAAAGCTGATGATGTCCAACTATCAAAAGATATAATGTCTGAAGTATTAAAGATTTGAAGTTAAACAAGTGGCCATCTAGCTGACAAGCAACAAGCCCACATGTGAGAAAAACACCGGCCTGTACAATCAAGAGGAATAGATGGGATCAGGCAACAGGTATCAGAAGACACAAAACAGCAACAACAAACCATATTGTTGAGAAGTTAAGAGCACAGACCCAGAATCCACCTGGAGACAACAGGACATCCCCTCACAGAAGGTTCAAAAGGAAGGGATGAATCAACCAGGGAGCTTTGTAGCACTGTTGAAACACCCAATGTTCCTCTGGTCCTTTGAGGCTTCCTCACCCCACACATTCATGAATTCTGTCCTGCCTTTCAGTACTGGTTAGACTGTAGCATGTTCACTCTTACAGATAAAAGTTCAGGACACATGGAATCCTGGTCAGATAATCCCCTCAGGAACAGAAATGGGAGTAGTAATACCAGGAGGGAAGGGGCGACGTGGGGGAAGCAGGGGTGGAAGGGACAACCAATCACAATGATTATGCATACTCCCATTTCCTCAGGGGAATGGACAGATACATGGGTGAAGGGAAACAATGATCAGTGTAAGAGTGCACAAGGGTGGGGACTGGGAAAGGGAGGAAATAAAGAGGAGCTGATGCTAAGGGGTGAAATAGAAAGTAAATGTTTAGAAAATGAAGTCAATATATGTACAAATATGCATAATGTGATTGATATATGGAATGCTGTAAGAGCTGTAAGAGCCCCCAATAAAATGATCTTTAAAGAAAAGAATGATAGTTTTGAGGAAAAAATTTCAAGTGGTACTGAAGATATTAATGAAAAACCAGGCTCAAGGAATTAACAGAATACCAATTAAAATGCTTATGCAAACAGATGATGTACTGGAAACACTCAAAAGTATATGCTAAGATATTTGCAAGATATTCACATTGCCTACTAACTGGAAGACTTTTTTATTTTTCCCCCATTCTAAAGAAATGTGACCCTACACAATCAGAAATTTTCTGAGGAAAATCATTAAAATCACAAGAAAATAAAAGTTTGCTGAAGATAATTTTAGCTTATTAATTACGGGAAATTTCCAGAAATTTAAGTTGAATTCAGAAGGAGATGTGCAGCTAAGGATAACATTAATGCTGTGAAATGGATGCTGGTTGAATGCAGAGTATACCAGAAAGCTGCTTTATTGACCATGCCAAAACATAAGATAAAGTGGATTATAATAAATTATGTAAACATCACAAAACCTGTGCAGAATGGAGATTCCAGGACACTATGACTATGCTCATGCAGAACCTCTACCTAGAAGAAGTGGTCATTCAAGCAGAACAAGGGCACACTGCCCAATTTAAAATTGTATTACATTTGGCAAATCTGTTTACACAGATTTATTTAAAATATTAAACAGCAAAGATGTCACTTTGAGGACTCAGATGTATCTGACCTCAGCCATACTCAAAACTCAAGGCTACCAAGCCAATGATGACTTATAGCGACCCCTGAAGGTATCTGTGATTGTAACCATTTATGTGAATAGAAAGACCAGACTTTCTTGCAGAGCGCCTGGTGGTTTCCAATAGCCAATCAAGAGGCTCACAGGCCAACTTATAATTGCTACACCACCAGGGATACTTGTCAATTTTTAATCCCTGCATACACATGTGAATAATGGACAAATACAAGCGTAAAACTGAAGGGTTTATATATTTTAATTATGGGACTGTTAAAGGGTATTAAAATGTCCATGGACTGCCAGAAGAAACACATGTCTAAAGGGTAGTATAGCCAGAAGTCTTCTTAGAAACAAATACTGTGATACTTTGCTATCTGGAGAGACTGGTCCCCAAGAAAGGACATGATTCTTGGTAAACTTGATGACCAGCCCAAATGGAGACAACTCTCCCTGAGATGGACCGACCCATTCACGACAAGGTGGTCTCGAATGTAACAGTGGTGAGGATGTTGGCGACTAGCAGTTTCTTTCTCTTGCACACAGTATCTCTGTGAGTTGGAGATGACTCAAGGGCATCTGAGAACAACAGCCTGTATACCCCAATGGATACTATTTCTGATGACATAGAAATCTTTTCTGTAGTACTAAGAGCCACTTATTTCAAAAATTTTACTGGCTGAGCCCCGGTGGCGCGGTGGTTGTGTGCAGGACTGCGACCCACAGTGCTGACGGTTCTAATCCAGCAGCAGCTGTCTAGGAGCAAGGCTGGACTTCCTACTCCCACCAGAGCGGTGATGCCACACACACACACACACACACACACATTTTACTAGCAAACGACCTGGTTATTCACAGATTCAAGTACTTGTGAATCCCTCCATACACCTCTCCAGCCATCCAAGCACTGATTTAGCTGGCACGTAGTTCTGAATGGCTAAGTATGTTATGTCTATGTGTGTCATGGCCTGGGAGAGATAAGTAAATGTTTTCCCCATGCAGAGCTTGCAGTTGATCACTGGAAGCACTCATGATCAGAACCTTCAAAAGAATGTGGTAACGACAGTGACTAATGTTTTCCAAGATGGAAGGAAAGGAAGATTGGAGGGCAGATAAGTCAAACAGAAAGTAGGCTATTAAGGAGGACTTTACGAAAGTTTTGTGTGACTGTGGATGTGATGCTTAGAAAGGAAAGAGCCTTAACTAAAAGCCTTAGAAACACTAAAAGCAAAAGATGATATAGGCAGATTAGACCTAGTACTTGATAACATACCGTCAAAGACATTGCTTCACTCACACAAGAGTGTCAATTGCTATTTGGTTGTCTGATAGAAATACTGTAATTCAAAATAACAGACTGGGATGCTGTCTCTTAAGGCAGCAGCTTTCTGGGAGCTGGTGCATGCTTTCTGACTGGTCTTTTCCTTTATAATTCTTTTTATTTTCTAAAATATAACTGACAGTCACCACTATAGTCTTGAACTCTTGAAGTTGACATATGCTGAGTGACAGATTCAAGATAAGAGTGAAAATAATTTGAATGTATCAATAATGGGAAAATGAAACAGGGAGGAAGTGACAGAGATACAAAGTGTCCTTTTGAAACTCTAAGGAGGACAAATTTCTAATCCAGACCAGAACTGTATAAATGATTGATAAGTTCGAATGCAGACACCTTCCTTGAATGAAAACTCTTTCTTAAAGGTAGTGGTTATAAAAAAGTCTAATGAGGGCTGAGCCCTGGTGGCGTAGTAGTTGAGTGTGGGACTGCGGCCAATTGGCTTGGAGGTTCAAATCCAGCAGCACCTCTCCAGGAGCAAGGCTGGGAAGCTCCCACGACCACCAGAGGGCAGTGATACCCGCGCCAAAAAAAAAGTTTAATGAGATCTACTTTGAAAAGGCTGGCTTTGTTTGGAAGGAAGGAAACTTGTCAAGAGACTTTCTGATGTCTCAATGAGCTGTACCAAGTCCAACTGGGCCATGGTAGAATGCCCGACGGCATTCTATGTCCTAACGGCATAAAACAATCATTTGAAACTCATCAGCCAATATAATATATTCTCTTTATTAATTTATGGCTAATGGAAACCATCTGCAAGAAAATAACACTAAAGTATCAAATCATTAAGAAATTACAGTAGATGTATTTATAACCAGTAATTTTAATAGTCTATTAATAAATACTCATCAAAACAAACTTCTCCCACACATGAATGTTTATAAAGTACATATTATTTTAATTTTTATACTGTTACCAAGCTCCCAGATATTATTACTTCAATCGTTTATTTAGATTTTTAGAATCTCTAATAACTAGAACAATGTAATACTTGCTTAGTTTCCACATGTCCTCTGTGCATAAAACCTCCTAAATTAAGCCTACTGACATAGAAAAGATTCAGGGTAAAAACCTTCCTGTACATTGTCTCTGAGAGTATAAATCTTCATGAGAGGAGCCAGCCTCAGCTTTCTCTTCAGGAGCAGCTGATAAACTTGACTGCTGACCTCACAGTTAGCAAGTACATGTATAACCTACGGTAGGCATCAAGTGCCACTCAGTTCATTCAGATTTCCAGAAAATAAATGCAGAACTTCTGAGACTGTAGATCTTCATGGGAATAAGATAGTCTCATTTTCTCCCATGTGGCAGCTGGTAGGTTTGAAATGCCAACACTTACCTTATAGTGCTACCAAGGTTCCCTTACAGTCAATAACCCAATTCCTAATTCACAGTGCCTCAAGGTAGCAACTTGTTCTCAATTTGATCCTGCAATTGAGGTCATAGCTGATTGATTAGAGCTAAGAGGATTGAGTGTGGTCTCTGACTCTACTTTGGTATTTTATAGAGTCTCTGTTTAAAGGTAGACAAATGGGAAGGGAACATCCAGCCCTGGAGCTTATTGCAAACATTTAAACTGTGCACAGTGTCTCATTTTAGAATCCTGGATCCTGAGCTTTTAAGGAGTGATGATAAAGATGTGTTGAACTACAGACACACTGTGAAACAATGTGAAAACCCTATGGAAATATAAGCTTTCACATTTCCAATGGTAGCAATACAGACACACTATCTACTGAAACTTACAAAAACTAGGACTATTCTAAAAAGGTATGTTGTAGGGGTGTTCTTGGCAGGACATATGGATGTGGGAGAATGACACTGAAAGTGCAGGATACTGCTGTGACTCCTTGAAGCCACTGGGTAACCGTGTCCTTAGATAACTGGAGCCTGTGCTTTCATGTGTCCTGGAATATTCCAGTATTGAGTCAGGCAGAAGCTTCTGGGTATACCGCCTTTCCATGACTCCAGAAAGAACTCCAGTCTTGAGGCAATAAGGCCCCAGACCAGCTCACCTGATATCCTTCCATTTTAAACATCTGAGAAACAGACTATCAGAATACTTCCAGCTTTCTCATAGTAACAGCTAAGATCCTATAATGAATGGATGAAATAGTCTTGTAAGACAATTGGATGGCTAGTTTATTTATATAGTCCACAGTATGGACTATATACAGCAAATCCATGACCATATAAGATATGTTTGGAAATCAGGAACTATGATCTGATTGGTCAGTGAAACCTAGACAAGCCTTGCAAAAGCTGTAATAAAGTTAAATCTGTCGTTGAGACGAGCCTGGCCTCCAGAGTCTGTGTTGGTCCATATCCCCTTGGTATATGGACTTTATGTCCTTATCCTTTTTCTGTATTATTCATTTTCTGTATTTATCCTTTTTCTGTATTATTTCCCTCATATCCTGCATACCTCCAAGCAGCATTCTGAAACTTTCTTCTTGTGTCTTATCAATGGCTGCCCTTTCTATGCATGTTGCTAGGTTCAGGGTATCTTTGCCTCTTGCCTTTAGTTTCTCCTGCTTTTTTCATTGAGGTTGTTGGGGCTGATTGTTGGTTGCATTGCATTGTTTTAGAGGAAGCAGGTGCCATTTTCTAGGGAGTCGAAGAGCACTGTCTCTCTCTGGGAGACTCATAGGAATGTGTCCTCGAACTTTCTGTGGCTAATTTCTGTGGCTATGGAATTGAACTACCACTTTATTTTCCTATGGCTTCACTCTTTCCCTAGTGAACCAGTGCCCCATTATTTGGAAGGCAAGTTTAATGGTCCTCTCAGGTACCACAGGTTGGATTGTTGTGGACTAAAAAGAATGGTACTATACTGTGTGATCTCACTAGAAACCGTGATGGTATAACACACATCAGCTTGTAAGGCATGTGTGGGGGTGCTTACTGCAAGGAGGGTGCCACAGAAGGCTTGTGGGCTGTCTGCTTTTGTGTAGATCACAATGGTGGGCAGAAACTCCCTGATCAGGCAGATCACTGGGAGGTGGGCAGTGGTTCCCGCAGCAGTGTAGAACTTTAGTTAGTGTTGGCTGAATTGTCTTAGGCCATGTGAGGTACTAAGGCAGGCAGGAGGAAGTTCCTTCAGGTGGGACCACAGAGGACAGATAAGAGCTCCCCCTGCAACACAGGCAGAAATTCCCCTGTAAGAAGTTGGGTGGAATATCTCCAGGTGGAGGGTGGGTAGACTTCTCCAGCCTTGGGCTACACTGCATAGGATGGGACTCTCTAAGCTGAGTGTAGCAGGTGTAACTGCTTTAGGTTAAGGATAGTGGTCTGGAGGTCCACAATGGTGTGTGAGCCAAAATGGAAGAGATCAAGTGTAAAAACTACTAAAGAATTAAACCTGCTGAAACTGTGAGGGGATAGAGAGAAGAGAACCCAAAGTAACAATTTAGCTGATATTCAATCCCTGACCTTGGGGCTGCAAGGGTTTAATCCCTGCCCCATGCTGGCAGAAAGTTGTGACTCTGTTTAGATAAAGCCCCTGTGCTGGCTCTGGTAGAGACAGTGTCAGACAGTGCCAGGGCTACGGTCAAACCCTAGCCGGCCTTCACTGTGGTGTGTTAAAAAAACCCCAGCCCTTCAAAATCTTGTAGATATATGCCTGCTTATCTTTATGATGCTCCTCCTGCATCCAACAGTGCTAAATTTCCCTCTTAGTAACTCCTCAGGCTGATTTCTGTGGAGTCCCTCTGGTCTATGTAACTCAGTCGCCATCTTCCCTGAAGTCTCTATGAGCTCATTTTCCTTGTGACCAAAAGGCCTTTTCATACCCTTTACCACCTTTGAAATTTACTTCCTAAATAATGGAAATGAAGGAAATGTTTTCTGTGCAGGAAGCCAGAGGACCCAGAGAACCAGGGGAAAGGTACTTCTCTGGAGAAGAAAGCCAAAGTAAATGAGAAACATCTGCTGCCCTTACGATAAGACTTCCCATAATGGCTGCCCAGAGTGGTCAGTAACTGCTATGTGTTAATAGAGACAGACAACTTTTACATTTTTCTTTTTAGCTTTTAGTTCTAACAAAGGTTTGCAATACAAACCTAGATACAGTGACTAGATGGACCTTTTAACTCGCCCTCCTGGGAGCAGCATGGAAGGCGACATCATTCATCTATCTGGTGTCCAGTAAGGTATACTGCGATAGAATTTCTGTGCCTTTCCTGATTTGACTTTCATCTCTTTCTGGGCTCCTGAAAGCATTATGCTTCCCTGTCCTTGAAGGAACCCTGGTGGCAGCTGGCTGCACACCGAGCAGTGTAATCTCACTCACTGCTCAGCTCCATAAAGATGTGAAGTTTCACTAACCCTGGTGACATAGCGATGACATGCCGGGATGCATGATGCACATGGGTGGCAGTTCAAATCCACCAGCCGCTCCTCAGGAGAAACACTGGGCTTTCTGCTATTATAAATAGTGACAGTCTCAGAGACAGAGAGAGAGACAGAGAGACAGAGAGAGAGAGAGAGAGCTCTGACCTACAGGATTCCTTGGAGTCAGAATGGCTTAGATGGCAGTGAGTGCTTTTGTTTGTTTGTCTCTTGATGTTTAATAAAGTATGGTGCTTAATTCTGGCCACTGGGCTCTGAGTAAAAAATTCATGTGTTCCTAAAGAGCCAAATCATCTAATCCTTAGTGTTAGACTTGCCAAGGTTTGTCCCTCCTGCTCTGGAGCACAAAGACGAGGTCGTGGGTTCACCCTGTGAGGGTAAAAATTGAAAACGCCAAGATACTATATTGTTGCACAAAAATACCATCCTGATCCTGGAGATTTTCCTGATAACAGCCACCCTGCAAAAGTGGAAATATTTGTTGTCCTAAGCCTCTGAAATGTTTGGTTTCCTTAATTACTTACTGCTGCACAAACATCATCTACTATAAATAATGCCTGCCTACAGCACAAATGAGAGTCAAGATTCAAATCCCTGAGCCCTTACCCCTATTCCCACTGGATGAATTTGTAATATTGTGTGAGAATACTCATCATTGTTATAAGACTGCAGATCATGCTGAACCTGACAGACTCTTTTCAATCCCCCAAAGAATCACTACCACCATTTCCCAAATGCTGCTCCCTTTTGAATGCTAAATAAACTCTGCCAATTAGAGGAAAACTGTTCAACTTATAGTCGGAGCCACAGATCCTGTGGGTTTCTGAGGGACCAATATACTCTCATAATATGACAAACTGTGGCACAGGAGTGATGGATTTTGATTTTGATTCCTTGAACATTGTTCAGGCTACAGTGATGGTTGAAATTTTGCTAAACAGTTGCAGATTCTTTGTGGGATTTAATCCTTGTAGCCATCTATTCCTGAGGTGTATTGATAACCCTGTTGCACCATTGAAGACCATGAACCTCAGAGAGTAAGATGCACATAGGACAACAGACCTCCTGAGAAATAGTAACCACATTCCAGAGGATAAAGAGATCACATGCATAGCTTATATCACATATAAGTTACATCATAGTATATAATGATAATCAATGTCAGCTTTCACTCATCTCACCTTTGTCAAATATTGTTATAGTGTTATCATATTCTTAAAGATTTAGTAGTTTACCAAGGTGTTCCAACTCATTATTTTTCACGATTTTCATCCTACTTTTCCACATACACACATATACATGAAATAGGTGTCTCTTAATATTTTTAGCTCAACTTTATTGAAGTTACAAATGAAAGCTTAGGCAATGTCATTGACTTCATCAACAATCTGTGCTTGGGAAGTGTGGTGGCCATTGATTTAGTTCCAATTTGCGGATTGGGAGTGTCAAGGTGGAGTCTATCCTGTCAATCTGGAGATAGCCAATGCGACCTCTGTGTGGGCACAGCTATCTCCAGAGAATACTGGGAAATCTGGCCGTATTCTCCCCTTGAAGGTGAGAGACTTATGATTCAGTCCCTGGGAAAAGACACATTGCAGCATGCTGATTGACTCTGAGCCCTGGAAACGGGAGGATCCATGGAGAGACACCTGTCAGTGCTGAGATGCTTCTACTGCCACTGGACACACAAGACTCTGCACCTACTGGCCTGTGATTTTGGTGGCATCGCTGCATGTACTTCATGAATCTGAAGAAGACTTATGGATTGGTATCAGACATATGGGCTAATGTCAGACTTATGATCTTGTACTGGACTGAGTTGGGGTGTTTTTTTGATCTACACTTGTTCTTGTTTATCTAGTCTACCAGGACTAACACAGGAAGTCTGGAGTCCAAATTGGCATTTGGACCTTCTCTTTCTAGACTAAGTTTCTGTCTCTTTGAAGGTCTAATTTCTCCTAGATTGTCTACCACAGTACATGCATAATGTACTGTGGAAGTGTGATATGAATAGTGTCACTAGCATGAGCAAAAGGAACATAAATCTAAGTGAAGGTTTGCCACAGAAGCTCGTGTTACTGGAGAAAATAAAGCTTCCAGTGGGGATGGTGAACTGGTAATGGCGACTGGTGTTGGTCCAGTGGACTTGTGCTGACTTCCTCCTAGCAACTTATGTCCCTTTCTCAAGAATTCTGAACACTGAGTTCCTCATCAATCAAATGATAAGAGATACACTATGTTGGATTTCATGACAGTTACATTATTTATGACCTTGTACAAAAGAATGCCTACTAACTATCAGCCATAATTATTACAAATATGATTATACTGTGAAGTAAGTGGATCAGAAAGGTAAATAGGATTTAGACATGTATAGTGATAATAATTACCCAAACCAAATCAAAGTCACTTCCTTGGAGTCTACTCTGATTCATAGCAGCCCCATTAGGCATATGAGAACTATTCCTTAAGGGTTTCTAAGATTGCAAATTTCTAGAGGAGCAGAAAGCCTCTTCTTTCTCCTGCAGGTGACTAGTGGAAACTGCCAACCTTGCAGATGCCAGTTGAACGTGTAGCCCACTATGCCACCAAGGTTCCTTCCTCATACTGATAGCTGTCATTTATTATAGACTGATTCAGTGATATGTCTTTCTTTCTACCCCACTGTGCCTGGTGGTGTCACACCACTGACCTTCTGGCTAGCAGAAAAGTGTTTTAACCAATGCACCATCAAGGCTCTTATATGTGATCCTGACAGTATTTTAATATACTTATCATAGTAAGTCAATATTATTTCCCTCAATTCATTTATGAAATGTAAGCCCAAAGAAATTAGATCATATTTCTAAGGCTACCCAGCTACTAAGTAGCAAGCATCTTAAACTCAGAACCTCTAGTTTCAAAACCATGTGAATGGACTTCATAAAATGCACGTGACAGTTTATTTTTTTTAAATCCTCTCTCATTGAACATATTGCCAGCCCTGGGCACAGCTTTAATTATGTATTCATATTTTCAAAAATGGATTGGTGAGAGTCAAAGGACAAGGAGGACAGGGCAGGCAAGGACAGAAAGAAGGGGGCAGGGCATCGGCCAGGGAGAAGGAAAGCACTCATGTGGAAAGGAAAAGGAGTCCACCAACTTGTAGAAGGGAAATATGTTGTTAACTTTCTCATGTTATTTTTGCTTTAACTAGAGATCACAGGAAATACAGGAATTTAACCCAAATAAATAACAAATGATGGGACTTATGATTGTGGGCAAGCTATCTGAAATTAAGCATAAGCTTTATGCTCCAAATATTCATCCTTGATTCATATGAATGAATAAGTGAATGGATGACTAAATCTTATTACTTCACTGACTATACACGCTAGGTTCTATGTATTCTGCATTAAAAGTATTCAGGTTTTTTCCCTTTTCCTTCTGGAGCTTTAAAAATATATATAGAGGTATGTTTTTATTTCCTTCCTATTTTTTAGGTATGGTTTTCTTAATGTTCAGGATATCGTCTGTGGAGTAAGATGTTATGTAATGTGGATGCTGTGTGAACACTGTCCTATGACTTTACGGAAATGACTTCCTCTCATGCTCATGCATTGTCCTCAAGCTGGTGCTGGCAGAGGCTAGCAGACCAGGACTGGCAGTAGCAGGAGAAGTGGGAGCTGAGTGAGAAGTACGGAGGACAGTGGGAGCCGAACTTCCTTACTCAGTCTCTGCTATCACTATAGCTGGCCTTCTTGAAAAACACAAAGGTTTGCACCAGAGACCTGGCCTCTGCCACAGCTTCCAGTCACACACCTGCGCGCTTATGTTATGCATGTCCTGCTTTAGGGTCTTTAAAACCATTAGCGGGAAATGCTATCCTAAAAGAGAGCTGCTTCCTCTGAAAAAAGACAAGCAGTGTCTAAGGAAGTCACCTAATCTGGTGTCAATTTGAGGATGAAGGGTGGAGTCCAGTCTTTCAATCTGGATACAGCCAATGAGACCTCTGTGTGGGCAAGGCTTACTCATGAGAACTCTGGGAAATCTGGCTTTAATTCCCTCTTGGAGGTGAGAGACTCAGTCCTTAGTCCCTTGGAGACACTTTACTGACAAGACACAAGGCTGACTCACTGGGAGACGTCCCAGAGGAGAAGCCACATGGGCTTATCCTGATGGAACCAGGCCTCGGAAGGCAGAAAAGTCATGTGGAGACTCTTGCCAGTGCTGAGATGATTGAGAAGCCACAGAGAGGTCCCTGCCAGTGCTGAGATGCTTCTACCACTACTGTATACAGAAGACTCTGTACCCACTGGTCTGTGATTGTCTTGATGTCATTGCATGTGCTTCATGCATCTGAAAAGGACTTACCGAATGATATCGGACATATGAGCTAATAATATCAAATTTATAACCTTGGACTGGACTGGTATGGGATGCTTTCTCAATGTTCACTTCCTTTTATATATATTCCTCTTTCTTATACACATATGAGTGTCTAGGGATTTGTTTTTCTAGTCTACCTGGACTAACATGGGGCTCCAGTAGAAAGAAAATGTTTTGAAAATGATGATGGCAACATACGGACAAATGTACTTGGTACAATGGATGAGTGGATTGTTGTAAGAGTTGTAAGACCTCTCATTAAAACTGTTATAATTTTTTAAAAACTGCAAATCAAAAATGATATAGAACCATAGGAATATAATAAGATTTTGTCCAAATGGACGTGATGTGACGTGAACCCATAATTTCAAATACAAAAGAGCAGAAACTATTATGGGGAAAAAAAGATTCTTGGGGGTGTATGGCAGGGGAAAGAAGGGATAAAAGGGAACTAATATCAAAGAGTTCGAGAAGAAAGAAAATGAATCCAAACTGATTATGGTAGCAATTGCACAATACTTCTTTTTTTTTAAGTTTTTTTTTTATTTTGGGGCATCACTGCCCTCTAGTGGTGGGAGTAGGAGGCCTAGCCTTGGAGCTGGATTTGAACCTCCAACACAGTGGGCCGCAGTCCCGCACACAACCACTATGCCACCGGGGCTCAGTGCACAATACTTCTTGATGTGACTGATTTATGGATTGTTAGGGTATCTATAAGACGACCCAATACATTGAAATTTATTCATTGGTCCATTTAACTACTTTTAATTTAATTTAGATGACTCAATTATGATTTTTTTCTTTTTATTGTATAGATATTCTATAAGGTGTAAATCATGTCTTTTACAGAACATACCTCAATATGATTTGTTTTCTCATGATGATATTTAGGTAAAACATGTTGGTAGCAAGGTTTGGAGGTGAGGTAGTATCCTCAGTGTGTTACAGCAGGGATTTCTGATTGTTACCACATCTAGCATCTTTATTCAGAAGAAAAACTTTATAATTCTCCATGGGTAATATCCAAACCCTGGTTCCTGGTGCTGCCTGTACTTGGAGCACAGATTTTGCAGCTTTTGTGGGGCGTAACAGTCACATAAACTGGTGTCAATTTGAGGAGTAAGAGTGTAGGGGTGGAGTCAAGCCTGTCAATCTGGAGGTAGCCAATGAGACCTCTATGGGGGCATGGCTTTCTTTGGAGAATTCTGTGTTCACTTCCTTGGAGACGCTCTACTGACAACATTTCTATTCGTGAGACTTGACTAACAAGGCTGGATCCCTGGCAGACATTCCTGAGGAGAAGCCCCATGGTCCTTTCCTGATGCAGCAAGAAACTTGGACCTAGAGAAGCCACATGGAGGTTCCTACCAGCGCCGAGATACTTACAATCCCACTGGATCCAAAGACTTTCTACCAAATGGCTTGTGATTGTCTTCCATTTGGCATCCTTGCAGGTGTTTTGTAGGTCTGAAGAGGACTTATTGATTGATATCAGACATATGGGCAAATATTGGACCTATGAGCTTAGACTGGACTGGGCTGGGGTGTTCTCTCAAAGTTCAATTGTTCTTGTATATAAAACTCTCTCTTATATTCATATGTGTGCTTATGACTTTGTTTCTCTAGTCTACCTGGACTAACACAGGGGGCAATCGGAAGGTAACCATAAGGATAGTGCCACACTACATCCATTCAGTCAAAATTCATTCTGCTCAGTCCATCATTCTAACATAAATAGAGAGCTCCTCTAGGAAATGGTTTCCTCGTGAGTGTATAAAGTTAATTTTCATAAATTAGGGACTTTTGCATGTAAAGCTGTAAAATATATGCTTACTGGACTTTTAACTTTTATTCAAGTTCTATTATCATGAAAGCAGGAGGAGAAGTACTTCACAAAATCCAAAATATTGAGTTTAGGATGATAAAGAGGAAAATTCATTCCCTATAGTAGCTATAGTCTTTTAAAATGTAAAGTTTTAACTGAGTGACCCTTGACCAGACTACTTGATTGTCTAGGGTGAGTTGACTTATTTTCAAATGAAAGGGAGGCCTGGTACTGCCCCTGTATACCCCTTTCATCCCCAACTCTTTTAGCATCCAGTTCTTGACAAATTTGCTAATATTTTAAATTTTGGCTTGGAGAGATTTACTTAAGACAATATATAGAATGAGTCATTACGAGAAACTAGGTTTCCTGGAGACTTGCCCATTGTCTTAAACAGACATCACCAAAGAATCAAAAGAATCACTACAGCAGATCACGTGCCCTGACCAGTTTCTCTTCCATTATAAACCTATTCTGGATAAGTTTCAAAAGTTTGTTCATTTTCCCATGTATAGACTCCTTTTATCTTTTTAAAATATTACTTCTTCAACTTATGTGGCATTCCAATTTGAGCAGGATAGCAGTTGACCTTCAGGCACTGCTGCTTGAGGCTGATGCGGTTATACATTTTACCTAATACACCTGGCTGAGAGTCATGTGGCAGATGTCATGGGGGCACAGTGTGCTATTTGTTGGGCTTGCTTCAAACTATAAAGTCAGCAGTTTGAAACCACCTGCCAGGTTTTGAAAGAAATATGAGACTTTTTCTCTCATAAAGATTTACCTTCTTAGAAACCTGCAAACGCAGCTTTTCACTGCCTTTCAGAGTCACTGTGAGTTGGCATTGTTTTGTCAGCAGTGCATTGGATTTTTTTTTTTTTTTTGCTTTGATAGGCATCCTGGGTCTTAGAAATGAGGCTTCTGGTACTGTTCCTAAAGAGTAGGTGAAGATCAATGATCTAAGATGCTAATTTTTAATTAAAAAGTAAACCCAAGGAGCCTTGGTTACATGTTGGGCAGCGGCCTGCAGGGTCTGCAGTTCAAATCCACCAGCAACTCCATCAGTGAAAGAAAAGGGATTCAACTCCCATAAAACATTAACATTGCAAACACTCCTGCAGGAAGTGCTACCCTAAGGAAACTTGACATTTTGCTCCATGCTTGGTGCTATGTTGACTGTCTATTATGTTACTTTTTTCTTATATTATTGATTTTTTGCTAATTTAATTTGTCTTTTACAAAAAGGCTCTTGCCAAAGATAACATAACTTGAAATTAGTAAACAAAACACCAACACCACAACCCCCACCAAACTCACTATCTTTGAGTGGACTATGACAGACAGCCAACCACCTATAGCACAGAGAACTACCCTGGTGGCTTTCCATGATTGTAATTCTTTTTTTGGGGGGGTGGGGGTGCATCACTGCTCTCGGGTGGTGGGAGTAGGAGGCCCAGCCCCACTGCTGGAATTGAACCTCTGTCCCAGTGGGCCGCAGTCCCACGCACAACCACTACGCCACTGGGGCTCAGCCCCATGATTGCAATTCTTTAAAGAATAGAAAGCCCTGTCTTTCTCCTGCACAACAGCTGGTGGTTTCACACTGCTGGCCCTGTGGTTGTCAGCTGAATGGATAACTGCCACATATGAGTCTACCTGAAAAATAGAAAAACAATGACCAAATACAGGAAGTCTGATTGTAAGATGCTACACTTTAGAGAGCACTTGTAGTCTAGAAAACATATTGTGATCTGGCATGTGGTCGATTGACTCAACCCACACACCTTTTCTGAGAAAAATGCTACAAAGAGAGTAGAGGTGGTTCAGATATAGCTCCTGCCATCAAGAAGATGAGACTGTCCTGGTGAATAACCAACCAAACAAACAAAAAGAAACAAAAAAAAACACCCACAAAGAACCATGGAGTATGCTAGAATAGTGATAGTCCTAGGGAGAGCTGAAGGATCCATCTTTCAGTCCCAGGGTTACTCCAGGAAGGCTTGTAAAGGGGACCCAAACTGTAATCATTAGAAGGATGGAGAGGCAGTAAGTCAACAGGTGGGGAATAAGCACTTGAATCAGAGGAACAACATATAAGCCCAGCTGGGAATCAATTGGAGAACTTGCATTTGGTGGGACCATGAGACCCTGCTGCTATTGAAGACTGCACGTGATGCCATCCAACAATTACTCAGAAATCCTTGATCTGCTACTGAAGTTTCACATTTGTCAAGAAAGCCTTGGAATTCTTCATAAACACTTCACTGGCAGGTAGACAGAGTAATTGTGCTTGGCCAAGACCACTGTTGAAAACGTATCTTGTAGCATGTTTTTCATGTATTTAAATTAAAAGTATGTTTTATTGAAATCTATCTTATTCAATTTTTTTGGCCTTGCAAACTCATGAATTGCCATAAATGGTCATACTGAATCATACTGATGTCTATGATTTTTCTGTAAGTTAACTTCTAATTATCTCCCATGTCCCCTGACTGTAATTTGTTATTATCATTTATTGCTGGGCTACTGATTAGGAAACTGAGACACAGTAAGTTCTTCGCAGACTTGTTTTAGAGTCACAACACTGGGAAGAATCATGAATGAATTAAAGTCCTCTTCCTCTGCTCTGTAGTCTCATGGGATGGACCCTCTCTGTGAACCCTGGCCACACCTCGGGCATCCTCTGATGGTGCCACGGCCAGTCCTACCCATCCTACCCAATGGCTATTCCCTTTTATTTCTTGTAAACAAACCCAGATTGTTTCCTGGACACAATTCTTGCCAGGGACATCAAAAGAAGCTTTTGGTGACCCTTTTGGGAAGATTTTTGAGTCTGATAAGAATGTGAGGTGAATCTCCTCTCCCTTCCCCATTGCTTTCTTTTTGTTTCTTCTTATGTGAAAACATTCTGTTTGTCATACTAGTAGCTGCTTTGTGGATACCAAGAAAGATTTTACGGGGAAGAGCCAACATTCAGAAGAAGATGGAAGTATGGAAAGAGTCTGTGTCTCTATCTTGGATGCGGTGATGCACTACCTAGTTCTCTCTAGAGGTCATTCTCTCAGCTGCAGGGAGTATCGATGACGTATGATCTTTAATTAGCAGTCTCATGGGGAGACTGGCTCAATTTCAGATAGTTGCCTTGCCTAAGGTCACATCATTTTTCCAAGATGTTACTTTGATAGTTGGTGGACTCCCGGATTACAAAATCCCACCATAGGACAATTCTAACCTCATCTTAAGAACTACTTGGGCACTCAGGCGAGGAAGTCCTTGTACCACTAAGACAGTGCCATATATTCCCCTGCCCTTTGTGGCATTTTCCCTTTTGCTTTCACAGTGTCGATGCTAAAAATACACCCACTGTCATTGACTCAATTCTGACCTACAAATTCACTGCTTTTGGATTGATTCTTTCTCATGGGGACCCTAGAGGGCAGGGTAGAACTATCTCTAGGGGATTCCAAGGTCTATCTCTTTACAGGTGTCGAAAGTAGTGTCCTTATCTTTAGGAACTTCTGATGGTTTCAAACTCCTCCCCTTGTGGTCAGCAGCCTAATAAAAAATCCACGACATGACCAGGACTCCTTATTCTGATCTGTAGTGACCTTAAAATCCCTGCCAGCTAAATGTAGTCAGAGTCTAATTTTGGGGGCACTTAACCTTGAGCAGCCCCTGGTGAATCTTCTAGATGGGCAAACTAACCATGGATTATCTATCTCCTGCTAAGCTATAAATAGACACATTTTATGGTTTGGATCATTATTATTTAAATATTGATTACAATATTCCCTTCCTATTGCTTATTTTTCTTTTCCTTGGAATAGTATCATGATGTTTTCAAAAGTGCTGACTGTATTTTGTTTCAGCATTTTATCTCCTTCCAGGCACATAAAAATGGCTAGAACACAGTAGGCACTTAATATATATGTTAAATGGGCAAATAATGCCTACACCTGCTTCAGAGCATGATAAACTAAAAAGCAAACTCACTGCCAACATGTTAAATTTGACTCAAAGTGACCCTTTGGAGCAGGGTTGAGTTCGCAGAATGTAACTCTTTAGAGGATTAGAGAATCTCAGCTATGGTGACTGAGGGTTTTGAACTGCTAACATTGCAAGTATAGCTCAATATACAGTCATAGTTATATGACAGTATAGTTAATGAATCATGTAGAAATTAAGTTTTGTATATAGTGTATTTCCTAAATTATATTTTTTTCAATAACAGTGGAGTCAAACCTAAATTGAAAATTTGTACCTACACATTGAAAGCAGATTCGTCATTTCTTATTGGTGGTTGGTGTAGAATATGAAATTAATGATAATGTATAATTTATCAAGAGGCAACAACTGTGGGACGGGGAGAAAGGGTAAAAAGAGAAGCTGATACCAAGGGCTCAAATATGATGTAAATGTTTAGAAATTAATGATGGTAATATATTTACAAATATACTTGATGAGGTTTGTATGTGGATTGTTATGCGTGTAAGACCCCCACCCCAATAAAATTATCTTGAAAAGGAGGATTCTAAAACTTCTATGTAATGACATATTTCATTATATTCTGTATGCTAATAACAGGTAAACCTATGCTGACTTTATTCTGTTGAACCTAGTTCCCTAAGATCAAAATTCGTAAATTATTTCTGTGAATTATTCTGTGTACAGCCTCAGAGTTGAAATATAGAACAAAATGCACACATACACACACACACATGAAACATTCTAGATTTGTGTCTTCTGTCACTTCCAGTGTAAATCTTGGGCATATGCCTAAATGCTTGGAAATCATATTATTTTTATTTATTAAATAGATAAAATAACACTGTTACTTTATAGCTTCAGAGTTTCTTATAAATCTTTCATTGAGAAACTTATTCTTGGTTTGCTTGTTTTGGCTTTCTCTTCTCTCTGTTCAGTTTTACCATGTTAAAAGTTTCATGTGAAATAGTTTACTGTGGTGAGTTTTTGTCACTTGTTTAAATGCTCTCTTTCTCGTAGTTAATGAGAAGTATTTACTGTTTTTATTTTCATTTTTACCTTGAGTGCCAAGAAACTAAGAGGTGGGTTAATGCTTATTTAGCTGTTTCTTTTAGAATATTTACCTTCTCTTTCACAGACTTTTTCTTCCATGTTAGCAAGGATCTCACGTAAGAATTTCCTGATATGAACAGTTGCATCACTTCCCCATAAGACATTGCCAGAGAGATATGCAGAAACTCATTTTCGAGAATATAAACAATTGTATTTCCTCAGAAAAATAGATGAAACATAACTATTCCTATTGGAATTATATCTGATAGCTAACCAACTTAACCAATTTAGATTAAACTATACCATAAACTTAGTAGAAGAATTATGAGCAATGCTTATTGTACAGCTCCCATTTTTAAAAAAATGTTTGCTCATCTTAGTGACTTTCTTGGTAAGGAAGACATGAGGCTCAATGAAAATTTTGGATTCTTCAACCTTAACTAATCACTCATTTGGGATTTTTAGACATGAAAACATTGCTCATTTTTCGTTATGTGGGTATGTGACACAGTAGTGGTTCATCTGTTGTTCAGTTCTGAAACAGCCAGGCCACCATTATTTCAAAGACTAACTGGATTGCTTGTGGTGAACAAGTTTCAGCAGAGCTTCCAGGATAAAAACAGCCTAGGAAGAAGAAGAAAAAAACAATCTCCTTCTGAAGGACTACCCACTGGAAACCATATAAACAGCAGCAGAACATTGTCAGGTACATTAGCAGATGATAGGCCCCAGCTTGGTGGATCAAACATTGAGGAGATTGGAAATTCCACATTTCATTGTACTCATGTGTAAGTGCAGGTTGAAGTGGAAGAGCAACAGAATACTGCATGGTTTAACTTCAGGACAGGTGAGTGGAAGATTTGTATTCTTCTCCCCCTTATTCATTCTGTATGCTAAGTAAATAATTTGAGAAGCTGGACTATATGAAGAGGAACGTAGCAACAGGAAAGGAGGAAAGGTTATTAACAACTTTTAAAATGCAGACACACAAACTCGTTTGCTAAAAACTTACTGATGCAAATCAAAGACTGAACCGTTTAGGATAGATTGTAACTGAATGTACAGAAAACAAAAATCCTCACAACTGGACCAACAGAAAACATGATAAATTGAGAAAAGATTGGCAATCATTTTACTTGAAGCCTCAACCAGTGCTCATGGAAGTAGCACTCAAGAAATGAAATCTGCTTTGAATCATCAATTTAAAGTGCTAGTATTTTCCAACCATTCTTGAAACCCCTTATATACTTATTTGATTCTAAACTATTAGTCTATAGCCTATATATCTATTTTAATTGGTCAACATTATATAAAATCAATGAAGATCAGCAGAAGTGAGGGTCAGTATAGAAGAAGCACTAGTTCCAAAGCTTTTCCTAGCTCTCTTCTGAAAGAATAGTATAGATGCTCTCAGGAAAAACTCCAAGTTAGATATCCTAATTGGGGGAGGTGGGAGAACAAGCCTCTTTAGAAAACAACCTGGCAATGAGGTGAGGGGTTTGCCACTTGAAAACTGAAACATGGACCTTTCTTTGACAGAAGCACTGTTTTTAAAAACAAAACAAAACAGCTCCCTCCATAAACAGAGCTATATAGTTTATCAACTTTCTAAGACTTATTTTTGAACCATGCAGAATATACTTTTTGAGGACATTAGGATGAATGTTTATATGTAAAGTAGTCTGGAAATTTCTGCGAGGCAACAAAGCTAACAAACAAGGGGACTACAAAAACTCGAGGTCCTAGGGCTGAGCCCTGGTGGCTTAGTGGTTGTGTGTGGGACTGTGGCCCACTGGCTTGGCGGTTCAAATCCAGCAGCAGCTCTCCAGGACTAAGGCTGGGCCTCCACCTCTCACCAGAGGACAGTTATGCCCAGTCCCCGAAAAAAAAACCCTCAAAGTATTAATGCAACTATGGCTGTCTATGCTCTTGATAAGGTCTTTCTGCTTACTGTTTTGCTAGTTTCCTAACCTGGTATAGAATATTCCTCCTGTTAGTAACATTTCCATGAAGTATTTGAGTGAATTTTAAGAATAAATGTTTCTGGGAAAGAGCTGTCCCATGTTATCATGAGTATGTTGAAGCATAATGTCTATTTAAAATATTTTAAATAAAAAACATTCAATTGCTTCATATATTTTTGGAATTTGGGCAATAAATAAGAAAAACTATAGAAGAAGCAATGTGCTTGAGTCAAGGCGCTGGCAAAGAATACGTAAAGTAACCTGAGTTGCCAGAAGAACAATCAAATTGGTCTTGGAAGAAGTAGATGCAAATGCTCTATCGAAGCCAAGAGGGCAAGTCTTCCTCTCCCATACTTTGGACACTTTATCGGGAGTGAGAAGTCCATGGAAAGGGACATTCTCCTCAGTGAAATAGAGGGAGAGTGAAAAAGTGAATGATTTGCGAAAGGTTTCATCACTGACTATAACAAATGGCTCAGATAATAAGAACAATTGTCAGGATGGTGTAGTACAGGATGGTGCTTTGTGCTATTGTTCATAGAATCATAATAATGTGAAAGAGTCAACAGCTTCAAGTAACAACAGACATTAAACAATTTCTCTAATTTTCATTTGTTTAAAGGAGGAGAGGAGCACTAGAGAGACATAGCTTAATACCCCTCTAGTAATTAATCAAATAACACATCAATCACATGAAGAAAGTTTAAAGGCAAAATTACTTACATGACACAGCGATGCTACAATACTTGATGCATTATTGCTTATTTCTTTTTTCTCTCCTAGCATTTCCTTAAGCGAATCTCAATATAGGTTATGGGATTTTTATATTTGAAATATTTTGTAAGAAGAACATATTGCTGGGAACATAGAATCTTAATAAATATGATTTGATGAGATGATGTCAAAGTTCAGCTTTTGCTCCCAGGAGTACAATGTATCCCAGCTTTATTTGATAAAAAGGCATTCACAGTGACTAGAGCCTCTAGTTACAGCTCATAATGGCAAAAAAAGTATTGAATATGAGAAGAAAGAAGTATTTTCCAGTAAGATAGTAAATAGATAAAATAAGCTACAGGATCACAGAATAAAAAGATTTTGCACAGGAAAATAAAAAGAGGTTAGTCTTCACTGTGGGAAAACACACAGAAAGATAAGAGTATAACTATTTTAAGCCTTTTAAACTTTCTTAACCCAAAAGAGGCACTCTATCTACTAAATCCACAAGTATATATATATATATACATATATATATATATATATATATATGTGTGTGTGTGTGTGTGTGTGTGTTGCTTTTGGAATTTGCTGATGGGCTCAAAACTCTGATGTTAGTAACACTATGCTATTTTGTGGGTGGAGCAATAGAAAGGCACAGAATGTAGGTGACACAAATGCAAGTTACAGAAATGGTAAATCAAGGTTGTTGGGCTGGATGGAGGCTATTTGACAGCATAGTCTTTTCTTCAAGTCATTCTATTTCACTGTTCTAAAACTGTATCTGTAATTTTTAAATGTAGGAGGAAGCTCAAATGAACTATAGGCATCTGATATAAGCTTTACATATACTATTTTTAGTTCTTATCACAGCCCTGAAAACTACCTGATACCAGATATGCTTGGCACAAAAAGATCACTGAGTCCTAGAGAATTGACTGTTTTCAACAAGATCACACAAATAAAATCATGGACTTGGAACACAAAATCAGATGTGCTTGCAAAATTTTTCGTAGGAAGTCCTGTTTGTCTAAGTTCTGATTATGTGACATCACAATTGAACATTGAAAATATTACAGTGAGTGAAGCAAAAAGGACAAAAAAGTACATGTTTTCACTGAGAAGGAAGACTATCTAGCACAAGCAGATGCATAGACATAGAAAGTAGATCGGATATAGTGGTTCTCCACCTTTCTGAGGTCCTGACCCTTTACTATAGTTCCTCATGTTGTGATGACCCACCAGGGATAAAATTATTTTCATTGCTATTTCATAACTAATTTTGCTACTGTTATGAATTGGGCAATCCCTGTGAAAGGGTCATTCAACCCCCAAAGGGATTGCAACACAGGTTGACAACTGCTGGATTAGAGGATCAAGAAATAGAAAGTTATTCCTTAATGGTTTAGGATTCAATTTAGGGGATAAAAATAATTTAGAGATACAGTAGATGGTCACACAACATTATGCGTGCAATCATTGCCACTGACTTGCATATACAAATATGAGTAAATTTGAGAAAGGGGATTTTATTGTAGATGAAAAAGTTTTTCGATGTGATAATCAATAAATTTGCAGATTCTACATGTGAAAAAAAATGAACAGAGACCACTTTTTAAGTTTATCACAAGCAATTACACTGAAGGGATCTGAAACTGTTGTGAACAGAAACAGTTTTCTAAACACAAACTTGATTAGCCAAGAGACCCTCAAGAAGGTTGCTCTATGAGCAGTGTCCGAATAAATCAGGGTAGAGGACCTGCATGCCTACCTGCAACAAGAGAACTTAAACTGACTCAGCATTTTCACCAGAAGCTTTGTCTTACCAGTGGGATCAAGTGCACAATACCGATGCACATGATTGAACTATGGAATTATTTACTCTATGTGTTCATCCAAATTATTAAAAAGAAAAAGAGAAAAATATTCAAATCCACATATCTGGATAGCCATTGCAGCAGGAGGAATGATTTTGGCTCTGAGATTCTGGAGCCAACTGTCTGGGTACTCAGGTTTCTTTCTAGTCTCATACTCAACCATTGCGCACTGAGCTCTATGACATCTGTTTCTAAAATGTTTCTTTTGCTGCACTCCTCAGGTTAACTACTTACAATTTTATTGTGATTTGATTATTAGGAGATTATGTCGTGGAGTGAAAAATTTATCCATTTTCACATACTATGCATTAAAAAGGGTAGTCATTTCCCCCCTATAACTGAAGCAAATATCCCTTTATGCCCAAAGGTGGAGTGAATGGTGAAACAAATAACATCATAGGCCTCCTTAAGATATTTTGAATGATGTACAGTAAATGTTGTCTCTTTGGGAAACCTGTACAATTAAATTCAAATGTTCACACTCTAACGAGGCTGTTTCTCTCCTTCACTGTGTCTCCACTCTTTTCCTGCCCAGAAACATATCTGTGTGTGGATCCTGTAACCTCTTGGATGCATGAAGAGATTAGCTGGTGTCTTAAGCTCCTAAATGTTGATCAACTATTACTGAATTTCTATGTATTAAATTT
The DNA here is from genome assembly GCA_004026705.1 of Nesogale talazaci. NCBI lineage: Eukaryota > Metazoa > Chordata > Mammalia > Afrosoricida > Tenrecidae > Nesogale > Nesogale talazaci. The sequence continues at coordinate 111,481 of PVJH01005023.1, forward strand.
ACTTATTTAAAACATGTAGAAGAATCATTATCAAAGGGTAAATGACGCTGAATAGAATATCAAATGATGATGAAATACAGACTTTTGGAAACCACAGAGGACAGTTGACCTCAGTCCAACCAAACTATTACCCTGAGGGAGTTATTAAACCTTGCACTGAAAATTATCAAATGGTACACTCTTTTGAAGAATTAACTATATAGGTTCAAACGGACAAAGGACACTGACAAGGAGAGATGAAAAGCTTAAGGGGAAGTGAGGTTGTGGAACTAATTTGGAAAAGGTTGTTGAGAAAACTGGCACCACTTGAAGAATGTAGCCAATGCCACTGATTTGTGTGTGTAGACATTGTTAAAGCAGTGCAGGTTCTGTTGCGCATACTTTCACCGAAATAAATCATGAATTAAAAACAAATAATAAAGGGGGTCTGATCCAAATTTTCTCATAAAACTGCTGTCTGAATATATGTCTAGATGTGTGTATAAATAGGTCTAAATCATCCCAGTGGCATCTCATACTGAGATCTGTGGCACCAGATAGTTGTCTCTTGCTTTGACACACTCTCCACTAAGTAACATCCTCCCTTTTGCCTCTTGGCTTTCTCTGTTTGCTCAATATTTCCAGTGCTCTCCCCCCACCCCCACCTCCCAGGTTAGTTGAATCTCTGGCTCTACTGCTTGCCATGCAGATTTCAAAAACTGTTCACACTCTTCCTTCTGCTCACACCTCCCAGGCTATCCACCTGGGGCTGAGGAAAAGGGCAACAGTCCTGCTTTCCTTGTACTTTATCTCAGCCTCTCTTGAATGTCTATTGCTGTTTCTCATGTAAGTCTTCCTTTTGACCAAGCCAAACCAAAACCAATCCACGCCACCTAGTCCATTTTGATGGTGGTGACCTAATGGGACAGTACAGAATTGCTTCCATGAGTTCTCAAGGCTGTGCTGTTTTAGGGGGTATAAAGTCTTGACTCTCTTCTGCAGTGGAACATCAAGTGGTTTTGAAATGTTGACCTCGAGGATCATAACCCAACTAAGAACCACTATGCATCTAAGACAATGTCCTAAGTTGAGTTAGACTGAGTTTCCTCTAAGTCTCCTTTTTTTTCCTTTTGGCATGACACAACTTAAATGCATTACCATTTCGCTATCTAGTCTCAATCTCCTCTATTTCATGTCCATGACCTTCAATTTTTTTATTTTTTTGTTGTTAGCATTAATGGCAGAACAGATTCTTGTAACAAAGCTAGCTCACTGATATGATAAAGAAAAATGCAGACCAAAGTTGTTTTTTTTTCTTTTGCATGTATGAGTGTTTAGATAGCATCACTTTTCATTTGACTAAAGAGAGACAGAGCCAAAATAGTACCTATGGCCTGTCTCTGCACTGATATTTTACATGTGATTCATTTAAGGTTCTACTTCCAAGAAATCACCCATTTGCCTTTTTCAAATTTTTAGGGCACAGTAGAAGCCCTAAGCACTAATGGGGGAATAAAAACCACTCTGAACATAAAAAAGGAAATAAAAAAGAAGTTAACACTTTAGAAGAGTTTGTATGTTAGGCACTACTATATTAATGTGGCTTTTCACACTAATACAGAAACTAATTGCCATCTTTCCATCACATATCTAGAAATAAAGATTGGCTAAAACCTACATAAATGTATGTTATCTGCTTATTTCTGTCACATAAACACTTAAAATTCAAAATGCCTATTGTTTTCTGTAATAAAAAAAAAACTACATCAACTATACAGTACCTATCTGCCATTCAGTCAATAATCCATTGAATAAATTCTGACTGATTGTGACCCTAGAAAGGGCCTCTGAATATGTACATCTTCACAATAACAGATAGATTGATCATGCTCCCTGGGAGGAACTAGTGGATTTGAACCATCTACCTGAGGTTAGCATTCCACACTTTGCTGGGAGTGCTACCAGAGCTCCTGATAATAATATTTTGGCAAAAGCTACCAGGAGGCACCGAAATTCAAGAGTCAGCACCTAAACTCAGCTGATCTAATTCATATAATATATGAATAGTCTAGAATGCTATTTCTAAAACATTGGTTCTTCAATGTCACCTTCTTGCTTAAAAATGTGTTGACTCTTCATTCCTCCTTAATAGAGTCCATTATCCTGAAAAATCAAACCCAACACCTTTTATTGAGTTGATTGGCTGAAAAAGCTACCAAACATACCTATTTCCAGACCCAAATCTACGCATCAAAGCATTTCAGTGTCTTGTCTTGCTATTCCCTTGCCCTAACATGCTTTAACATTTTATATTTGCCTCTGATAGTCTACTTATCTAACATAACTAGTCTAAGAGTAAGTTTTTCTGCTGCAGCAGAAAACCATCTGTCAATGTAGCTCCACTAAAGTAATTATCCTAGGATGTATTCTTTATGTGCCTTGAATTATCTGGTTACAATTACTTTGCATCTTCTGTGCTTCAAAAGATTGCTGGCTCTTAGTAGACATAATAAATACCATATTTTTGGACCATAATACTCACTCCCGTCCACCCCCCCAAAGTGGGGGATAATGAGGCTACATCTTCAACATTTTAGTATATTGCTACTACTTGGTACAGAATATTTTTTCTTGTTTTCTGGCTCTAAAAACTGGGTGTGTATAATGGTCAGGTATGTGCTATGGTTCAAAAAATACACTACTCAAAACATACTTAGAATAACAGACAAAGAGGGAGGAAAAAAAGGAAATAAGGAACTGAATGACAATATAGAAAGTAAGGAGAAACGAGGAAGAAAAATTGTTATTCAAATAGAAGAGAGGACGGTAGAAAAAGAAGACAGATGGCAGAAAGTAGGATGGTTAGTCAATATGTTTATGTCAACATTGTCATGTGCCCATTAGCATATCCTCACATACTTCTTCCCAGAGAGTAAGTTGAAGGCAAACATGAAATCTGTAAAACATGCATGGAAAATGATCAGACTCGGAACACTCAGCTCTCTTCTCTGTTTTCCCCATTTGAGTCAGGGTTTACTGGGCATCCAGTGTGCCAGACATAGTCAGAGGGCAGCTGAAGGAAATGCGTTTTGTTCTATTACTGTTATTTTCAAGAGAGTGGAGTTAAAATACCTGCTATCCACAGCAGAGACCAGTTATCAGCCTCAGCAGCTTCCAGAAGGGCTGTCGGACCGCCTGGATGGTGAGCTGGGTGCCTGGCACACAGTCAGAGAGAGAAGGCGCCTGTCCCACCCTTGCATTGCTGGGCCAGGGAACGTGAGCATCCAGAGTCCGGTGCCACCTGACTTACAGGCTTGAACAGGAGCTTCGAATGCCAGAGCTGTGACAAACCTGTGACTAGAAAGAAGATGAAATGGTGGACAGAGGGAGATAGGAATTATATACCCTATTTAAAAATGAAACAATGTTTTGTGGGTTTAGAGCCTCTTTGGTGCCATACTCTTGTGTTGCGTCTGATGCCCTTCCTCTTCGCTCATGACCATTCCGAGAGTGAACTTGCTTTAATCATTATGGCAATGATGAGTGTTTAACAAAAAGAGCACAGTTGATATTAAGCACCATAACTGTCAGAGGTCAAGCACTGAACTCATTGTAGAGTATAGGACACTTTATTCCCAAAATTAATTTTTCATGGTGGATATCATTACACATACTTATTCTATAAGAGAGGGGAAGTGTCCTGTGGGTAGAATGGGCTATACATTGGACTGTTCATGTTAAGGTCAGCAGTTTGAAGCCACCAAATGTTCTGAGGGAAGCCACCAAATGTTCTCAAAAAGACTTACAGTCTGGGAAGGCTGCAGGTGTAGCTCTGCTATCTCTTTGGGGGTTGCTAAGAATGGAATCAATTTACTGGCAGTGAGAGATAGATGACCGATGAACTAAGGTATTCAGCACCAAATAAAAAGTAGCTGAGTTTCACCTACCACTGATTTTCATTACCCTCAAGTTTTCTAACTTCAAACCAGGGTTTTTCAAGAATGGACCGTGTAAAGAGCTCTGATCTCATCTCTAACCTGCTCAAATACTCTCACTGATAGCTTGATTACAAGGGCTGGCAGCATTCAATTTTTCAAATCTATCTTGTTCGCAATGTCCTTGAGATCTTTGGACTTGTTGGCTCCTTTACCTGGGACACCGGGTCTTAATCCTTTAAATTATGGGCTTCTATCCATATTCTGCTCAAATCTCTCCTTCTTAGAGAAATATTCTGCTACTCAATGTGAAATAGTGCATGACACCTTACTACACACATCTAATTCAAATGGCTACAATTGACTTCTAATCATGAATTTTGAAGTCATATTTCAAAGCACACTTTAGATTATTAGTTTTATATAATACTGGTAAGTAGGAGAAATAGACACTTTCACTATTGTACTGTTAAAGGAAAATGAAGCGAGAAGGTAACCCTTAACAATAAATGTGAAAAGAAGGCTAATGTAAACTTCCACTGTGATGGGTCAGCCACCATGCAACTTGTTAAGTTCAGCATTAAGATTAAGATCTTCACCTTTCAATTTTAGGAAGAGAAATCATACCATTCTACCTTCTTCTAATGAAAATAGTATACTGCAATTTATAATGGTTTTTCCATTTTTAAATATAAAACAGCTTAATTGGCCTGTAAACTGCCAGGAAATGAAGAAAATTGATTGAAACATAGCCACACACCTACACCCCCTACCCCCCCCCCCCCACACACACACCCTTAGCCAGAAGGAAGGGAAGACTTCATCTCATGGACTTTGGCCATCTTACCAGAAGAGATCAGTCTCTGGAAAAGGACAAGAGTCAACTTAAAAGAAGCCCTGACCTAGCGATCCTATGTCGTCAGGAGGAAGATCACCTCCTCTGGAAACTGGGAGCTCCCCACCAACTTAGTGTAAGGTTACGGGGACTGGGAAATCCAATGACAGTAGAACCCGTGTACTCGGCTGCATCAGGACTCAGCATAATCGGATTTTGATGTGAAATGCCAAGAATATTTTGTGTCAGAGCTAGAACAAAACACCCAAATCTGACCCGACATAGTCCACAGATCCAGATCCTCATCCATCTCAAGGCAAAGGTGAAAGAGTCAAAGACTACTACTCAGCAATAAAAGGAAGAAACTGCATACAGAGGTCTTTGTGTTTGGTGAAGCTGATGTGCCTTGAACCAGGGGAAGGCGCTCCAGGAGATGGACTGACACAAGAGACCTCAGAAGAAAGGCTTGCTCATCTGCTTCTGAAGGGTCACAGCCTTGGAAAACCAATGAGGTAAATTCTACTTTGCATATATGGTCCTCTGCTCTGGTAAAGGAAGAAAATGGTGAGCCAAGAACAAAAAATAGTCTTCCTGAGTGGTGCCAATGGTGACGCTGACTGCTAGCTGAATGGTTGGAGGTTCGAGTCTCCCCAGAGACCTCTCAGAAAACAAGCTTGGGACATCTGCTTTTGGAAGGGTACCCCTTTGGATACCGCCTCTAACCAGCTGACTGCACAGGGACCCACTCAACCCAGGAGTCCTGGCTAAACCCAAAGCTGGCAGAATGAATCCACCCACTGCTGCACTGGAGAGAGATGTGGCAGGGCGCTGCTGCAACGACTTCCTGGCTGTTGAAACTATAGCAGCAGTCTACTCTAGTTTGACTAGAGTGGGATCAGCTGCCCCATTATGGATGGGGTTTAGTTTGGGTTTTCCATAAACTGGAGCTCAATAAGAATATTGGTCAACATCCATATTTCAATGCCTTCCTTTCCAAGTTTATACATACTTGACTTCTACTTTTTCTGTTATGCATTATTATAACAAACTCCATTATCACCAGTCAAAAAAAAAAAGACCCTTAACTAGACAAAATGGCACAGTGACTGAAGCCATGGGCTCGAAAGTCACAATTCTGAAGCAAACACAGGAGTGGGCCCTGTTGGACTCTGTTGTGCACAAGGACATTATGAGCCACAACCAACCTGAGGGCACTTAAGATCAAAGTGCATGTGCATGTTCATAA